>PNEQ01034369.1:0-37826 GCA_003012365.1 Medauroidea extradentata
TGGTTACATACCAACAGGAGTTTATACCTGCAAAGCAAAACAATTTTCCATTCAGCCCTTTTCAGTTTATATGACTGGAAAGTTGGCAATTTTTGAAAATATTTGATTTTTAAAAATTTATATCACTGCTAGGGTCAAAAAACACGGTGGTTTGAATGCATGAGGTCAAAGAGGGGTACCCAGGGTGTTAATAAAAAAACATATAAGTGTATGGTTTATGGCCCTTTTTGAGTTACAAGGTGTTAAAAATGCCTTTTTTAAGCTTCTAAAACCCAAAATTTAAGCCCTTGTGATAAAAGTTTAGTATGTAAGAAAGTTGTGTTTATAGTAATCACAAGAAAGCGTGAACCCTTATCTGCAAGTTGGTAGAAACGGAAATTACATAATTTTAATGAGAAATTAAATATTGATTATTTCATAGATGGCTGCAACAGCTGATTTTGCTGCGCGGGCCACCGCATAAAAGGGCCTATATCCAATACGGTGAGAGATAAAATTTTAATGAAAATGGTTTTCGCCTATTGGAACATGATAGTAATTGTAGTTAAATTATAAAAATAATACAAAATAGTCAAGCAACCAAAAAATTAAAAATTTGCTGATTTCACATGGAATGACGCTTTATTAATGGAAAATGTTTCTATACTGGCTATTAGCAGTACGTTAAGAACGTTGTCCCTTACTTTAAAGTTTTCGTTAAGTTAGGTTACCTTAAGTAAGCAAAAAAGGGAAAAATTGAAATAAGTACGTAAAACACAATTTTCTTTATGTACAACAACTCTAACTACTATAGAAAATTTTTTCATTAATAAACTGTGCCTGTGAAGTTAATAATTTGGCCGGTATATAATTAGTAGCTGTTTTTAATATTTACCCCATTGCATCTTCTTCCACACAATCCAGCATATCCTTGCCAATCTTTCAATGTTCTCCTATCCTTCAGGCAATTCTACACCATTTCCCTCATCATGCAGATAGCCTGAAATGCCTTTGGTCTTCCCCTGCCTGCTGCTCTCTTCTCCACCTACTATTTACCCATCTGGCTGTCTTCTTTGTAACCTTCCAAGCTCCTGCATCTCCATGTCAACATACAGATTCCGCTCTGCTGCTGTAGATTCTAAGATAGGATGTATGATGGTAGTGTAAGTTTTCTCTTCCACTTCACTGTTTGTTCCGTTCAGTTCCCTGCCCAGCATTTTCAATTACCTCTTACCCTTCAAGGCCACTGTCTGTACTTGGCTTCTCCAGCAAAGATATGTCTGTAAGACCACATCTGGATATTTATATTTCACACATATTGCTTGTCCTGCCTAATTGTACACATCCTGGTTCATTTCTTGTAAAGTGCATTTATTACCTTTGCTTTTTCAACAATCTTCATTTTGTTCTCTACAGTCCACAGCAAAATTCTCTTGCAGCACTTTCTTTTCCACTTTGAATGAAACATGTAAACAACACATGAGACAAACACTACTCTAACTGCCATGTATGATTTTCCCAAATGGTCAGTACTAAACGAGATTAGAGTTAATTTTATCATAGACTAAAAATAAACATTTCTTTATTAAAAAAAATTATAATGTCTGAATGTGTCCAGTTAATATAATTAAATATTATACCAGCCTAGTAGTTTGATTAAAATATTGGAGGTTTTTTCCTCTGAATCCTAAAAATAAAAAAAATAACATAGACTTAAACTTGTTTTCATCCATGTATGTTGCAGTCAGTAGTGAGTATTTTATTCTCATGACTGCTTTTACTCATTTACTGTTAAATGCATGTCGGTTCAAAATTGTGACAAACAAAAAAAAAAAAAAACACTACCACATGATTGACATCTGACGAAAAAAACATTATTTTAAAAATCTTGATGATCCTGAGCTGAAGATTTAGTAGAAGTCAAGCAAATAAAACTGGATTAATCTTACCAAAAGGATTGTAGTGTTACGGCATTTTAATTTATCATTCTGACCTCACAGTTTTTGGCCTATTATTTTAACGATGCCCAAGGATGGCATCGCCATACAAATCTATACATGTCCAAGTCAGTTCAGAAACACACAATTACACTCGTTAATCCATTTAAGTTCTTTTAACACAAAAGTCTTAATTAATGTTTCTTGATGACTTTTTTTTAAATCGTCCCTTCTTGCTTCCGAACTACCGCTATTTCAATTTTACAAACTTCTAAAATATTTTTGTTAATATGGTACACATAACGTATAAATATAAAATTTACTATTAACTTGATATATGTAGTTACATCATTTCCTTAAGTAATGTGTTTTTGTATAAACTATTCTGTGTCTGGGTCTGGTTTAACTTACACTACAAACCATAAAATACAGTTTTTTTTTTTACAGAACAATATAAAAATTTTTTATAGTTAAAAGTTAACAAATATGATTTTGATTCATAGTTTTGCTTACAACTGATTTGCTCTTAGCACATAGGTAATTGAGTAGCCTATTTCGGAAATTTATGTTATAAATACAAGTCTTGGAATTCTAAACAATTTGTAATAGTAGGCCTACTCAACAAAAATTTAACATCATTTGATTTCATAAGGTTTGGTCTTATTATGTTCTTTTAAACAAGAACTTTCAAATTTAATAACTACAAAATAACTTCACACAATAATATTAACTCTGAAGCTCAAAATGTTTCATATTGCTGCACACCTGCATGGCATGCACTCAATGGGCTGATCAGTGGTAAGGCATCCCAGATGTGCTCAAATGGAAATAAGTCCAGAGAGCTAGTTGGCCATGGCAGTTGTTAAGTGCCCTCCTTGTCCAGCATTTTGTCCACCAACCCCAGCTCTGTGTAGACTAGTAATATTCACAAAACGTAATGACTCCTCAGTGGTACCAGGTATGACGTGGGCCTACCTCGTTTGTTTTGATCCCCTAAGTATACTGACCAGTGTTTATTTTTATTTTAGCTAAATTTTAGATTAACTTGTTACAAAAGTGACCCAAGTTAAGGAGTATTGATCCCTACCACCTTGGATTTATCTGTTTCTTCTCCATAACTTCTGTTCCAGTCGATGTATCAAAATTTTTGTCACGACAAGGCATAGATACAAACTTAAATCAATTTTCTGTAATTGCTAGAACCAACATATATTCATTATTTTGCAACGGAAAACAGCTGAAATGGAAAAATTGCTTTATTTACGGTAGTGACTACAGAGGCCGCAACATTAACAGAAACAATGCCATATGGATTCCAAAAAGTGAATGAAACAATAAACTATGCCTTGTCAGCGTGAAAAAAGTAAAACAATGTGTCTGTTCCCTGATTTATAAGAAAAACCGTAAAACCGATCTGACAGGGATCAATCCCCTTTAAGTTTACTCACTCGAACAAGTGACCAAAGCGATCATGATCAACAGTTTTAACTGGCAAACCTCGCTTAAGAGCAGACTATGGGCCGGTTTCACCAACAAAGTTTAACTTAGCCACAAAGCGAAATTAACAAAACTCGAAGAGTTAAATCTAAGTTTATGTTAGAGGTGCATTTCACCAACAACACAGAGAGTTTAAGATACTAGAGATTAGTTAAACTTCGCTACATGATGGGTTGTGTGAGCTGAGTTGCCTTAATTGTGTAGGAAATACCCGAACACTTGTCGGAGACTGCAGAATGGATGTTTGTTTATTAAATTATTTCATTAGGAAACTTTGTTACAACGTTCTTAAGGGGGAGGGGGGAATGTTTTCATCCTACTGTCAATGGGAGCTAGGCACCCCTGGGTGACTTTGGAGCAAAGGCAGAATGAAAGACCAGGGAAGATGGTCCAGCAAATATAATTTACATTATTTTATTGCTGTAAAGGCAGAGTGTACCTTTTAATGTTTATCAACACACAATTGTTGAATTATTTTCTCATCTATATATTTTTTATCAATCTGAAAATACCAGACGTGAAACATAACCTCAACTGTATCAAGTCTCAATTGTGTTGAAAATTGTGTTGTGCAATGAGACCATGCTAAAAGCAAATACACATGGAAGTAATCAAAGAAATATTAAGCCCCTACTTTTCTCAATAAAATTCCAGATGATGTTTAATAAGCGAATAGACAGATTGTTTTGAAAAGCGGAAGTCTGTATCATGAGATTCGTCAAAATAATGATTTCTTTCTCGAATCCGACGAGGTCGATACACAGGAATAGTCTTCGTCGTCTGTATTGTCTTCAAATACCAAATTATACAGTGCTCGCACCATTTTATTTTGAACTTAAGCGAGAATAGTGAAGTTACCGAGCCAAAATCGAGCAGTTAAAATTTAATCTCGCTTAAGACCAGAAAATAGAGTTTAACTGCTTGGTGAAACCCAAAACATTTATGTAATCGAGAGTAAATCGCTTAAACTTGGTTGGAGAAACCGGCTCTAAATTGTTACAGCAAAAGATACATACAACATGAAAAGAAAAAATGTTAACATAGGTGCAGTACTATGTTGCCATGTCATTTAGAAAATATGTATTATTCAATCCCAACTGAGTACGATAAATGTTTCCGTCTCAACAAAATAGTTCTGACACATGTATTTATATTTTTACGATATTCCAGTAAATTACCATTTAAAATGCAAATCTCAATCAGTAACAACTGCATTACATTATTAATTTTGTAATATGTTGCAGCAAGTTGCGAGTATTCACTTTCTGGTGAAGCTACTTAACGTGCATCCTAATAGTTTGGTAACGAAAAGAACTCATATTCCAATGTCTGACGCTATTAGTTTAAAAATTCAGTGTGTGTATTTTAAATATGTTTTTCCGGCCAAATTAGCTGAAAAAAAGGCCTTTTCAGACTGTTGTATTTGAAAGCATACAACTCAGAAATGAAAAACGCACAAATAGAAGAATGCATTGGACTTTACACTATACTTCCCATAAATAAAATAATATGGTCACTGCATTTAGTCCCATAGGAAAATGAATACTAGCAAAACTCTGCATACCAGTGTCTTGCATATAGAGGTTAAACTGCAATATGAAGCCCGGCTGACAGCAATCTTAGTGCGTTATTGATTTTAGGCCACACAAACGTAGTTTGTGTAGGGAGCCGCCTGAAGGGTGTTCAAGTGCTATAAAATCATAAATTTTTATTTTTATGAAATATCGTTAGTTTTTTATACAATACTTGTGAGTGTAGTTTCCTCTCGCAAAACAATTTTATCTCTCATAGTTTTCTCATAATGGTGCGTAAAGTCAAAATTTGCTTGTTATACTGACATGCAAATAGTGAAAACCACTACTTAAATGAAATATTCACCGAGAACTTACATTCCATGAGCTATGCAATAAAACATTTAAAAACCTTACAATGCCGTATTTTGAATTTAAAAAAAAAATTAATCACAGAAGTACATAAAAAAATTTACAAAAATTCAACATTTTTTAAAATATAAAAATATTTTGAATGTTTCTTTATGGTTTATTACGTAGCCCATGGCGAATTATTTCACTTACATAAGTCAACTGGTTTTCACTATTTGCACGGCAGCAGAACATGCAAATTATGATTTTGATGCACGTTTATGAGAGAACTATACCACCTAAGATTGTTTTCTTTCTGTCCCAGGACCAGCAAAAGTAAAAGCTCTCTTCAGTAAATTTAATTCTCTTTTTCTTTTTTTTTCTCTTAAAATTGTTATTAGCTAGATACATAGGAATCGCTAGTACATAGACCCAAACTGACAATAATAATTGTTGTATGTCATGTTTAATATTTGTTATTAATATATGTGTGTGTCCTTGTATACAAATAATGTACCAATTGTAAAACAGCCTTGGCCTGAACTTGGTCACAAATAAATAAATAATAAATAAATTGCATTATTTACATGTATCATCTACAAAAATAACAGTATTTAATATAAATATATAATTATGAATTTTATCGCAGTTTAACATCTTTAAGGACTACTGCTGCGTGTTGAAAAAATTTTAAGTCTGCAGGTTTGTGTAGTACAAGCAGTTTGATATTTTAAGAAAGAAAGAAAAAACACTGTGTTATTTATAAAATATACATTTTACGTAGACCGTTATGATACAATTTTCAAAACCTTAATTTTGGATTTTCCAAAACGTGACTGAAGGTGGCTCAAGAAACAATTTTTGTTGTGCAGGATGGGATAGAAGAAAACGGAAGGTTACCCACAAAGTTGTCAACAACATCATTGACTGAAATTATACCAAAAGACAGGTAGGCCTAAGTAAACACAGTTTTTCATTGTATTGTACCAGATGATGGTTATGGCATGCTGCAGGAATTCAATGTGCAGCAAGCAGACCACTGCAGTTATCTACACAACCCAGCTGGAAATGTGACTCGATTGATTCCCAGGCATCGAACTTGTAATTGTGTCTAGTCATCTTTTTGTCACATCAACGCTTCTGATAAACAGGCAAGCAAAGCAACATGCTCATGGTGGCACATCTGTGCAGCAAAGCAATACAAAATTTAATTATGCCTGTCAATGGGGATGGAATGTTTACTTTCAGAATATTAGAGTTGAGCTCTTTTTTGTTCTGTGACTGATCACTGGAGCTTTACAGAAATGGTCTTGCGAGTTTATAAGTACAACTTTTCCCGAGCCCGGCATTGAATTCTTATGAGTCTGAGTTCAGCGAATTCTAAGTAGTGTGTATAATTTAAGACGAGGGGATTCACAAGCATGACTGCAGAGTAGTAAGCATCTGCAGCGGTTAGTTGGGGAGGCATGTGATGTTGAAGGATGCCAAGCAACTGAGGAACTGTTTGAAAACATTCGGCTGGAGGCCTGCAATAAACTGAGTGACTGTTAGTGCGCAGTAATAGACTTATGGATGGAATGAGGGGAGATTGGTTGGACTAATGTAAATAGTAGTGATGGAGAGTAGTTCTTGCAGGTATTCAATTCAACAGTGTATTTAGCATATATGATACACAGGACAACACCAGAGATTCGGAATGTTAAACAAATTTTTTGTTAAAAAAATTTGAGAAGCAGAATTGAGAAATCTATACACTCAACAAATTTCCTAATCTTCCTTGTTGTCTAAAAATGTGTACAAATAAATTGACGTAAGCGGGTTTTTAACACTGATTTTTAAAGTAGGCCATACAAATAATCCGTGATACAGACATCGAATATCCAATATTCCTCTATTTGGAAGCCTGTATCCCCCGAATCAGCAGCATTTTTTTATGTTAAGTCTGCAAACTTCATAGTATGAATGTCAAGAATGTCTGTATGCTTAATATAACTGTTAGTGAACCTTCATTTAGGTCATTTTATTGTAATAATGTATTAAAATCATATACAAAAAACTGTATTTAAGAAACCTTATGAAAAACTTATATTTAATTCTGTTCAATAAAAAAATATTAAAGTAAAAAAACTTATTTTTATGTAAAAAAATATTGGAATTAGAAAAAATTTTCTTGGTTAAAAACTAAGGCTATGTTAGGGCTGCTAACTGCTGCACATGAAAGCATGGAATTCATAGAAAATTACAGTGAAACATGAGTTTTTTTTTTTTTTTTTTTTTGCCATTTCTAGCTGACCGTCAGAATCCTGGGTATTCTCCGTAAGGTGTATAGTAGTGAGTGGCTTCAAGATGTAATAATAATTGATAAATTAAGCAAATTAGCTAACTTATTTTTATTCATAGTAAAATTATGACCATCTCATACGAACTCTTGTAATTGTAACAGCATAAACCTTCAAAATTAAGGAAGATTTGTTATGAGTGTGACCTTACATACATTCTGCAAACTTTCCTTGTGCAGTTTCAGCAACCATGGTACCATGGAGCCTTGAGAATTGCAGGTTCACTGTCAAGCATTAGGCCCTATTTCAAATGTTGTGAATTTTTACTTCACTTTTAACATTTTTTTCAGCTGCATTCAAGTTAAATGTTGATCTGCAAAGAAATAATCCCAACCAAAACACTATACCTCTGAGTGCGAGCATCCAGAAATACAGGGTCTGTCGTGAAGCAGAAACCACTTAGGCAGCATGCTATACAGACACAAGAAAACACTGAGAGTTAAAGAGACTGTTTTTGCCATTACATAACTAGTGAAGGCCCTTTTATGAGCAAATGCTTGCTCTTGCCAAGTAAATTCAAATGCAGTGGTACTGATGAGTAATGAAGAACATTTTCATGTGAATGAACCTGTCAACAAACTGTACTGTATGTAATAGTCTGTGACAAGCCTGTGAGAGCCTTGCAAGGCACTAACCACGACCCCGGAGAATTGGAGCTGCAATAAACTTTGAAAGAAATTATTGTTTGAAAACCATCCAGTTTTTTCTGTCCCAACCTGCTAGAATCCCTCAGAATATTTGTGTTACTGAAATCAAGGAAACATTTGAGGTTCCCGAACAACCTCTGTGGTTGTTGAAAGAAGCCTGTGTCGTCTGTTCTGTTTTGTTGCCATGTTCATGCACCTTGTTTTGTTACTTGTTCGTCTATTGTTTTTGGTTCCATATTTGAGAACGTATTAACCTTATTCCTATTTTGGAATTACATACATGTTATATATTAGTTACAACAGTTAATTTTGGCTTCTTATTTTTTTGTGCACTATTCTTTTATTTAATTGAGGGTTTTATTTTTGCAGCTTGTGTTATTTAGTTGGTCTTCGTTGTTCCAGTCACCAGGATTGTAATTTCCAATTATGTTTTCTTCAAACTGTAATGATTTGTGTAGGATATTCTACATAAGTAAATTTACTTTATCTTCTGTTGCAGGTGTTGTAAATTCCTTGTTGATCACAGACTAGTTGTAACATGTCTACATGGAAGAAAGCTTCAAAAACTAATCAGAAAGTTCATAGGGAACGACACCAGCCAGAAAGCAGAAAACACCTTGGGCTGCTTGAAAAGAAGAAGGACTACAAGGCTCGAGCGAAAGACCACCATGAAAAGGAACGTACCTTGAAACTACTGAGAAAGCGTGCTTTGAACAGAAATCCAGATGAATTCTACTTTCATATGGTAAACTCACGTGTGGTAGGTGGTACTCATCATGAGTTAGAGAAAGACGATGAGCATACACCTGAACAAATTCGCCTTATGCAGACACAGGATCTTCGTTATATTTCAACTAAAAGAACCATTGAAGCAAAAAAAATAGATCACTTGCAATCAGAGTTACACATGCTGGATGCTGCAAACAAAGTGAGGAACAAGCACATTTTTTTTGTTGATACAGTGAGCGAAGCCAAGAAATTCGATGTTGCTCAGCATTTGGACACTCATCCGGCTCTTCTAAACCGTAGGATCAACAGGCCAAGACTGGCAGATTTAGAAAAGCTTTCACTCCCGTCCGTGGATGAAGCTTCAGTTCATGTAGCAGCTACCAGAAAGAAGCAAGCTTACAAACAGTTAAAAAAGAGGATTGAGCGAGAGAAAGAACTCAGCGTTATCCAACGAAAGCTTGAATTGAAGAGACATTTACACAGCAAGAAAGAGGAAGTTCCGAAAAGAATCAAACCAGGAACTAAGCATGCTCCACCAGTTTATGAATGGAAATATGACAGAAAACGGTAACGTATCTACGTACTGAACCTGTTATAAGTATGCTGTACTAAGATACTGTGGTAAAAATTGTTTTTGCAAAGTAACTAAAAGTGAATTTTTGCAGTGGTAGCAAATCAATAAATTCTAGTTACTCTCTGAGCCTACAGTATTTTAAAGTTACTATAAAACAAACTAAATATTTCTCAAATTGATTGAAAATTGTGATAAAATATTGGAAGGTACCATTATATTCACTTTGTAAACAACTTACTTTCCATAATTTTTTACCTATTATAAAAAAATCATATTTATTGCACTAGTACTGATTTTAAGTTTGGAATAAATTTTGCTCATTCTCTACTTGCAGGTTGCATAACATTTGTCATTGCTTTTTAATTTAAACAGAAATACAGATACATGAACAGACATCATTACCATAAACAAAACTATTACATTTATTTTATTTATTTAAATGTATTGTTTCTTCAGTCGTATCAAAATGCTCAGGATACGAAACTAGTCAAATATTACATTACAATATATTATTGTATTTAAGATATTTCTTTTTTTTATTCAGGTCACAATGTTTTACAATAGTTTTATATTTATTATGTATTTTAATTCCTGTAATAAATGGTCCCTTTTGATAGGATGTGGAATTACAACATGGAATATAAAAATTATTTCTTTATCTGGATATATATATATATATATATATATATATATATATATATATATATATATATATTTTTTTGGTAGAAGTGTTTAGGATAGCTCAGTTTATGGTTTGGTTACATGAAGGCATAACGTAAAAATTACAGGAGAGGGCAGCAAGTTCTGACACCAGTGCAGCAAAGAAATTTATTCCGAAACTTGAGATTTTCGAAGAAGGTGGCAACACGCCCTAGCAAGTTTTCGATACAGATGAAACCGGACTTTTCAGGAAAAAAATGCTGGCGAGAACTTATATCGCCAAAGAAGAAAGAACTGAACCTGGTTTCAAAGCTGCAAAGGATCGTGTGACTGTCTTACTGGCGGAAAACGCAGCTGGTGATTGCAACGAAAAAAAAAGTGATAATATCGCACGCTGGCATGTCTGTGTACGCGTGCCGTGGGTGGCAGGCTTTGACACATTTTGCATAGTTTCTATTTATGTCGCTGTTTTCAGAAATGTTACCCCGGCATAAATGGAGGACTTACCGTACTTTAAAATATTTGTTTATGATATTAACATACCTACTGACTGTGTAATTTGATTTGATTAGCGCCACCACAAAGTGATGCAACTGCCCGCTGAATTCAAAACAGTTGCTGACACTTTGTCGCTAACGCTTGCGCCACAGACATAGTTCAATATTCCACCAACAGATAGCACCAGAGTTAGGTTTTCGCCGCTTCACTCGCTTGTAACTGGAAGCTTGTTGAGTCATTGTGTGTGTTTGTCCGTTGTGTAATAAATATGGATTTCTGATGAACATGTTCAAAAATATTAGAAGTAACTATTTATGAATATCTTTGCTAAATGACGTGAAGTCAATACTAATCTGTAATCTTTTTATGTTTTACGATTGCCAGCCTGAGCATATGGAATTAGAAATAAATTTTTTTTTCTATTTCACACATTAAGAAAAATACGTTATATTTATGGTTTTTGTTAATTGCATCATCGTTGTTCATGGTAGTAAACTTAACGGAACTTGAATTCCTTAATTATGTGTGTTGTGTGTGTTAATAGTGACCGTTTTGAATTACAAATGAATATACTACACATGCATTTATGAGATAAGTAATGCCAATAGTGCATGTCATAACCCAATTGGAGTCGATGTAGAGAAAACAGTGTTACAAAACTTTAACTCACAGGTATTTATAACTAAGATTACTATTGATTACATCTTAAAATTAGATAGAAACATGTACTCAAAGAGTATCATGGAGGTTGACAGTTACACGAAAAGGACGACACATTTTGCGCGGAAGCGCGAATTGCTATGTTTCGCCGCGCATGGCTTCATCGGGTGAAGAGAGGACACCGAACTGCAATATGGTGGACGGTAATTGGTTAACCTAGCGGCCAGGAAGTGAACTAGAGGTAGGCGGCAGATTTGAAAATGAATTGTGGTTATCGGAGGTTGAGACCAGGTGGCTGTCTGGATTTTGTTATGTATTGGTGAGCCAGTTCCCATCGCCTTAGTTCTGCATTATTGATGGATGGTGTTACCAATGTGGACTCACTAGACAAGCCAGTTGCAGCTCATAGAGCATCCCACAATCTAGATTTTGATTCCTGCTACACAACCAGAGTAGTGAAAGCCTTAACACCAGAGTTACAGTCAGTGGCAGTGTCACGCATGAGCAGGATAGAGCGTCGGTTACAGAACCAACCACCAAATCGTGAGATGTGTTACATCCCTCACATTCCAGTGTATAAGGAGAGTAGGGTCATTCCATGTCAAATCAACCAAAAAATAATTAATTTCAAAACTTTACGCTTCAGATTCTTCTGAATTTTTTTATCTAAAGAGTGCACAATACTGACTTGAAAAATCCAGAATCTTGGATTTTTTTCTGTAGTATTTTTTCTCCTATTAATTTTTAAAATTTCAAATTTACACCTTTTTTATGGCAATTTGTGTTTACAAAAATCACAATTGCTCTTTAACTACTTGAGCTAGAAAGCTACTCTTGGGCTTGTTTTAAAGCTCTTTTGAAGCCTGTTAATTTGGTATATCACAGGACACAACACAGAGAAAAAATTACATTTTACACTTTTTCAAAAGATTGATTTTGAAAATCTCAAAAACACCATTTTTTATTTTTTTGAAAAAAAAAATACATGTTATAATGATATATTTTGTGAGCCATACTACAAAATTTCAGAATGGGATAACAATGGGATCATATTAAATTAAATGGTTTTCTACATCAATGCAAGCTTATTAGCTGGGTTATTGTATGCATAAAGTTCACTATGTTTGTTTATTAAAGCACAGAATTGGTTATATATTCTATAAATAACAAATTTAAATAACATTGTATTAATACTAACGGTGCGTCACGGGAACCTCGTAGCAAAGTTGCCCAAAGTGTTGAAGTCAGAAAACTCCAACAAAACCTCCTAGATTTTCAGAAATCTTTCGACTCCAACATGGACTTGCTACGTAGTGAATTTCGCAGACTACATGAAAAGTCGTGTAAACAAGACGAGCGGCTGGATGGCCTCGAACAGTATAGCAGACGCAACTGTCTGATAGTGCACGGCTTACCAGAGACAGTGAAAGAGGACACAACTAGCCAAGTTCTGAACCTCTTCGGTGAGAAACTGAAGCTAGACATTGGCGCAAATGCCGTCGACCGGTGCCATTGACTGGGAAGGTCAAATCGCACTGCAGCAGAAGCTATTCATGGAGGGAAGCGTTCCATTATTGTAAAGTTCATGAGTTACCTGGACCCACTTCGTGTTTTCCTGACGAAAAGGGAACTCAAAAACTCTCCTGTAGTGATCACCAAGTCGTTAACTGCTGAAAGACAATACATACTAAAAGTTGCGAAGGATAAGTTTAGACCGCGTAACTGTTGGACCTTACATGGAAAAATATTTGTCCTTCACGGCAACAAGCGAATCTACGTCTCGACGCAGAGCGAACTAGAACGTGTTGAATGAAACGTTATATTCTTGAAGCTTTGCATTCATACATGATTTATGTTTATGTTTTTAGTGTTTAATGATGTACACTAGAAATAGCTTTTTGATGATGAAGTCATATTTCTCCTACGATCTTCATTGGATAATTATTCGTCGATCTATGTGTTTGTGTGTGTGTGTCTGCGTGTGTGTATAATTGTGTTCTGTGCGTCTTACCTAACCATCATCCACTGTTCAATGGTCTGCTTGGTGAGTAAATTTGTTTCTTTTTCCTACAGAATCTATTCTGAGTGAACAACAGTTAGTAACACTGAGCCCCACCTCCAAGTGCTTCCAAGAGCTCTGCTCTATCCCGCTTCCTGCCGAGGATTTGTCTACCTCTACTACGCCAACCTCCACAACCAGCATACCAACCGGTTTACTGTTACAAAAGGCAGTCATCCCCCACCCCCGTAGTCTACAGCTGGCACATGTCAATGCTCAGTCCTTAGTTGCTCACTTTTACTAGTTCCAAGCTGTCTTTCAAGGTCTCGGTCTTCACACAATTTTAGTGTCTGAAACGTGGCTCAAGCCAACTCTCCCTACAGCATTGGTCCAATTACAGGGTTACGTCATGTTTAGAAATGACAGGGAAGGTAAAAGAGGGGGCGGTGTAGCAATATACGTTCGCGAAGATTTGAAGGCAAAAATTCTGTCCTCGTCCACAAGTGTATACTCTGGCCAGGCGGAATATTTTATGTTAGAACTTGCTGTTCCCGCTCAGAAAGTACTGCTAATGGTAGTTTATAAGCTACCCAAGGTTGGTAATTTCTGCGAACTTGAAACGGAATTAATTATGTATTCAAGCAATTATGATCATACAATTATTATGGGCGATTTTAACACTGATATTAGCCCAGACAATAACACCACCTCTAATCTCCTCAATATTATTTCTTCTTGTAATTTATCATTCTGTACACTTGATGCTACCCACCACACTGCCACCTCTCATACCTGTCTCAATCTAATTATTACGTCTAGTTCAAACAGAGTACTGAACCATGGACAGCTTCCTGTTCCTGGCCTATCTCGTCACGATCTCGTTTATCTTTCGTACTCTGTCCGTACTCCTAAATTTCCAGCTAAATTTGTAACATACAGAGATATTAAAAATCTTAACATGCCGGATATGTTGAACAAAGCTGCCGCGTTACCATGGAATGAAATCAATAAGATGTGCTCAGTTGATGACATGGTTAAATATTTCAATTAAACTCTTATTAATTTTCTTAATATGCACGCGCCAGTCAAAACTTGACGTGTGACAGGTCCTCCCTCTCCTTGGATGACGCAAGAAATACGCACATTGATGGTGCAACGGGACGCAGCTTATAGAGAATATAAAAAAGTTCTCAAAAGGAATGCAGAGATGGTCACAAAATGTTTTTAAGCATACCGTGTTCTTAGGTATAGTTGTACGCAAAAGGTTCGAAATGCAAAATTCACTCATTCCCTAGAAATTGGTAAACGAAATTGTTCATTATCACAGCTGTGGAGAGATTTGCGGGCTTTAGGCATAAATAATAAAACTGTACCGCATATAAGTGATATTAATCCTAATGACTTGAACTTACATTTCTTAAATTCTTCCATTCCTATAGCTGAAGATGTAAAAGACACTACATTAAGAAATTTGCATGGTCAGAAAACTGTTACAACTGAAACATTTGACTTTAGTAACGTAACTTTTAAAGACAAATAAAGCAGTTCTCCGCGTAAAAAGCTCAGCAGTTGGCACAGACGGAATTTCCATTCGTATTTTTAAATCTTTACTTCCCTGTCTTATATTCCCTTTGTACAGTATTTTTAGTTTCTCACTCAAGCACGCACAATTTCCTAACGCCTGGAAAACCGCGTATGTAAAGCCTGTTCCTAAACCCTCCACTACTGCCAATTACCGCCCCATATCAATACTACCAGTATTGTCCAAAGTTTTTGAGTATATTGTGCTAAGTCAAGTGAGATCTTATCTTGACTCCACAAAACAACTTGACAACTACCAATCAGGCTTCCGTGCTAATCATAGTACTAGCACTGCTCTTGTAAACATTGTTGATGACATTAGACTGGCCATGGACATGAAAAAAGTTACTCTCCTCACACTTTTAGACTTCAGTAAAGCTTTTGATAGTGTTGACCACGATATTTTACTTGCTAAACTGGAATGTATTAATTTTTCTTATAGCGCTGTAAACGGGTTCAGGTCTTATCTCTCCTGTAGGAGTCAGTGTGTTGTTGCTGGAAAGGTAACATCTGACTGGTATATAGTAAGTGCTGGAGTGCCGCAGGGTTCTGTACTTGGTCCTGTTCTGTTCGCGCTATTTATAAATTATTTGCCTAAATATATTACATTTTCTCAATATCACATTTATGCCAATGATTTGCAAATATATTGTTCTTTTTCATCCTCAGATACCACCAAAAATGTAGAAAATTTAAACACAGATCTTAAGGCTGTCGAAAAATGGTCCATAGAAAATGGACTCCATATGAACCCATTAAAATCCCAGGCTATTATAATGTGCAGTTCTGATAAGATGTTAAAATCCCTTACCGCTGAACTACCAAAAATTGTAGTAGGCAACACAAATATTGAAATACAATCAACAATTAAAAATCTTGGTCTTACTATGAGTAGTACTTTAAATTGGTCTACTCATGTTGCTAATATAAGTAAAAAGGTTCTAGCAACTTTGCATCTACTAAAACGCTTTAAAAACCAGCTAACTGAGAACATTAAAAAACGTCTTGTGCAGGTACTAATTTTTCCCTTGTTCAATTACTGTGACATAGTGTACAATGGCCTGACTAATGCACAACTAACCAGACTACATAAATTACAAAATATTTGTATTCATTTTATTTTTAATTTAAAATCACGCGACCATGTTTCTCCATATTACAACAAGCTATCATGGTTACGACTTGACAATAGACGCAAATTGCATAGCCTACTACTACTTGGAAAAGTACTTCATATTAAAAGTCCGAAATATTTAGCTGATAAATTAAATTTACTTCAGTCCCGTCACGATATCAATACCCGTTCTAAATTAAATATGGTTTTACTAATACCAAGGCATAGAACCAGTAAATATTCAAAATCCTTTTCGGTGGCCACTGTACGTGCTTGGAATGCACTCTATGAGAAAACCAGACAGCGTGAGTCTGTTTCTTCATTAAAAAAATTTGCCAAACTTAACATTTTAAAAATTAATTCAATATGAACAGTGGATGATATTACACTTGTTGACCCGTGTGTATGTGTGAGACATGTGTGTGCGTTAATGTATGTTAGCGTATATGTATGTGCAAGTAAATGTAATATTGTATATTCTCAGTATTAGTTGATAGTGTAGCTTACTTCTTATGTTCTTGAAAATATACCATTGTTTTATTATGTATAGGGCGTTCGGAATAAAGTGAACACTAAAAATGTGACCTTTGAAAAATATCACTAGCCGTTACTGCATATAATTCAACATTAACTATAGTTGTCTTGCTGCTTGTATGGTTGGCAACGAAATAACATAATATAGTTCCGTGTTTATTCGTAATTAAATACAACAATACTGAAACAAATTCAACCGACAGCGATATAATTGTATTTTGTATAATTAATAAACTTCTTTTTTATCAAACTATATAGGTACCTATCGACTGAACAATTTATCTTGCACGCGCAAACACAAAGTGACGTGTCCCAGGAGGTTAGACTTTTCCCGTTGTTAGCCGTTACACGCGGAAAGATACGAATTGGTTGGAAATATAACTGTAGCAGGGCTTTTTCGAGTGCTCACTTTATTCCGAACCGCCCATAGTAATGTAATAACTTAAGTTCCCATAAGATTTACTTAGTATACTACATATTTTAATATTTCCCAGTCTCTCCCTGTGAGATTATTAGTTAAATTATAGCTTTAGTTCTTTTATTTTTTTTCTAGTCTAATATATCCAGTTTATCTATATTTCCTATTTATTTCATAATTGTTCAGATATAAAGATTCCGTACTTAAAACACAATTTTGTATTATGTCTCAATTTAATATTAATCAGGAATAATTTATGTTCCAGATGATAATACTCATGCTTATCATATTTACTTCTCTCATTATTCTTTTCTCAATGTGTTTTAATGTTCTGTTGTCTTTGATTTTTTTTTTCAGTGGTTAAGTATAAGACAAGGTGGTTACACCTTAACTTCACCATTGTAAAAATAAGTCGCAAATAAAATAAAAAATAATAAATATACAGCATAATTACTTACAAGTTTAGTTGTAGTTGTGGTGCTGAGATATATTTTCATAACTAGTTTTCATTTTATTGTTAAATAGTTTTGTAGTCAGTCTTTGAAAGCTGCACGAATATACAAAGCTTACACGTGTCTGTATTATTACTTACAGGAAAATAGGTTTTTATGACACATTTTGTTTAAGCCGTAATTCCAAAAGAGTTGAAGACTTTTGAACATCAACTTTACTGAGTGTGTACACACGTCCAGTTGCAGTGATGGGTTCCACTTGCATAAGTACGAAACTTGCAGGAATATTCTGTATATTCTGAATGGATGGGAATACAAAAGAAGATGATGGTCCTTGTGGATGAAGAAAACTGACTTGAAGTTGTGGTAGAGTCTCGTGAGTATGTAGGCCAACCACCATGTACCATCATATTCAACAGTTACGTAGACTGATGTAACTGTTGGAAATGTACAAGACTTGAGAAGATAAGCACGTTCATACACGACATGTACGTCTTCTCTGTTGCTTCTTGAGTACAACCAGACTGAGATTTCTGAATCTGACGTAGGTATTAGGCAATGAATTTTTAGTGTACCAGTGATTGCTCTTGCATCCTTGAATCGAGCTCATAATTCTTTTTCACTTTCTATGTACTCTTCCACAGTTGAAAATTCAAAATGTATTCCTTTAATTGAATACTTTGAAAATTCAATTAGTCCTTTCGGAGTCAAAATCTGATCATGGTAAGGGCGGTGGAGGCTTGCTTTAGAAGCAAGCCGCTTCACTGTACCTCCTAAGCTATCGCATGCACTTTTGCCATGCGATGTGGCAAAGAAATTCCACTCTGCGTCTATGTTAAAATTGTGACTGTGGTAACACAAATTCAATAAATTTTTGCGGTTTTTGTATTGGCTTTAAGAAAAATCTACTATTTCTCAGATAGCAGTGCATGCTATCTGAGAAATAGTAGATTTTTCTTAAAGTCTGAATTCTTGCAGCGAGAAGGGATATTAGTTTTTTCTGAAATGTATAAACAGCTATTGTATTATGTTGCAAGCAATCTGAAATGAAAACAATATTGAGGTGCTTCAGTTGTGCATCTTCTTTGTAGTACACTACACATGTGTGAAGTGTAGCTCAAGTATTTGCCCAATTATAAGACTGGATTTCATCTTGTAGGACGAAGGAGTAATTCTCTGCAAAATCACATGTTACTAGAGCTTCTTCTGCAGCCAAATTGCTTATGAGAGAACTGTAATAAGATTTGTTGTTCATTTGCGATGAAATCATGAGTTTTGAGCTTTACGAGTCCCTCACAGAAACATTCAACAAATTCACTCACTTCTTTAACAATGCTTTCCATTGAACATCGGTCAACTGTCACCCATTGTTTGTAAGTAACTTGGTCAACAAATGATTCTTCAAACTTCTGTATCAATGTTTCTTTCAGCATTTCAACTCCAGGATACTCGTCGCACTTATCCAAGTGACATTCAGGACGAGCAGGGTTGCACATTATTTTGGCCAGACACATTTTATACGACTTAAGTGGACTGTCTGAATCATATTCTATCTTATCAATGTGAGTTCCATTCATCATTAATTTGATATTTTGATGAGTAGTGCAAACGCAAACTGTGTGTGTCCCACTATTGCCAGCCAGAATACAATGTTTAGGATTTAATTCACAAAATTTAAAAAATCCAATATGTTGTTCTGGGTACTGAGATTTAAAAGTCAAATAAACTTCTCTTAAATTTGCAAGAACAAGTTTTTCAGGAAGCTAACACGAGCATTTGCTACTTTCACGGAAACATCTTTTTTTCCTGGCATAACTCTTACTTATTTCATCACTGTTGTCAAAATTAGTCACCAATGATGCGGTCACATCGTCCAGTGTTTTCCTGGGCTTTGGGTCAGGGGAAGATAATATACATTTTTGGGCGACCAATTTCTTAACACTTAGTGCCATGTAATTGCTGACACAGAATTCTTTTTCTATCTTTGCTGAAGACTATTGTTTTGGCAAGACTAAAAGAATAGTTAGTTTTTCACTTCGCGAATTAGACTCTTTAAATTTTTCCTTCAGTTGTGTCAACATTGTAACATTGACTTTATCCATTTTTGTTTTTGCATATGTAGAGTGGCTGAATTTTTTTTTACTTATAGGTGATTCATCTATAAAGAAAGTGACTTGTTCAGAAGATCTAATGCTGTATGAGGGTCCACAAATTCATTATCTTTCTCTTTACTTTGTACCTGCTATTGCAACATCATCCTCTTCAATATTTTCTTTGGTTTTGCAGTCTGTAAGTTTTTTCCTACATCTATCACAGATCTTCATACCTTTTTCTATCACAAAATCATTCAGTGCACACATCCATTTTATTACATTTCGTAAAGATTTAATACTTGCCGTGTGGTCTTCTTCTCTCAGTGGGTTGCAACATTTCACTGTGTATACTGGCCAGTTTTTTTGTTTTTCGGTATATTCCATTTCTGCAAGGCAAATCTCACTACAGTACTTGATTTTAAATAATGCTAATGATTTTACATGCACACTAATACACCATCAACATAAATAAATCACACTAGCACAGCTCGCATGATACACCACTGAGTAAACCAGAGCAACTGGAAATTAATTCCCGTACATGCCTGCCTGCATACACAGCACAACAGATAAGATTGTTTTTCTACTGATCATCTCACTTCTGCTATCAGTGAAATAGAATGTGTCTGGAGTTCCATAGATAATAACTTAGCACAGCAGATAAGATTGTTTTTATGCTGATCATACCTTTTCTGCAATCAGGAACCAGGATGTGTCTTTAGTTCCATAAGAACTTACGGTCAATGAAGCAGGACTTTTAGTGGTCTTAGTTTAGAACTACAAGAACCTGTAACTTTTATTGTTGGACAAAATTATTACTATTTGTCTACAAATATGTCACATCCAGGTAATGCACACTTTTGAAATTATTTGATATGAACAACCAAAAATTATGTTTGAATAGGCAAACATAGCAAACTTTGTGCATGCAACAACCCAGCTAATGAGCTTGCATTGATGTAGAAAACCATTTCCCATTCTGAAATTTTGTGAGGTATCTCACAAAATATATCACTGTAACATACATTTAAAAAAAAGTCAAAAATGGTGTTTTTGAGATTTTCAAAATCAAAATTTTTAAAAAGTGTAAAATATAATTTTTTCTCTGTGTTGTGTCATGTAGGATACCAAACTAACCGCCTTCAAAAGAGCTTTAAAACAAGCCCAATATTAGCTTTCTAGCTCAAGTAGTTGAAGAACAATTGTGATTTTTGTAAACACAAATTGCCATAAAAATGGTGTAAATTTGAAATTTACGCCATAAAAATGGTGTAAATTTGAAATTTCTAAAATTAATATGAGAAAAACTACTAAAGAAAAAATCTAAGATTTTGGATTTTTCGTGTCAGTACTGTATACTTGTTAGATAAAAAAATTCAGAAGAATCTGAAACGTGAAGGTTCAAACGTCTGGATGATTTGACATGGAATGACCCAGTAGTGCAACTACAAAATTAAGAGTCGTGTTTGATGCTTCAACGAAGACTTCTTCTGGCGTCTCCTTGAATGATGGTTGGACCCAAACTTCAAGAAGATCTGTGGTTCCTGCTAATATGATTCAGAAAGCATATAGTTCCACTTGTTGCTGATATAGCCAAGATGTATCGTCAAAATCTGGGTACATATGCATGACACTAAATTCCAGAGAATTGTGTGGAGACCATCCCATACTGAACCTATTCAAGATTGTAGCTTGCTAACTGTAACATATGGTGAAAACTGTGCGCCGTATCTTGCCATTTGATGTTTGAAACAGTTAGCCAAGGATGAACAAGATAACTTTCCACGGACTGCTCCAATCTTGATGAGCGACTTCTATGTTGATGACCTTCTGTCTGGGGCAGACAGCACCCAAGAAGCCTTAGAATTACAGAAACAACTCATTTTCCTCTTAAGTCGAGGTGGATTTCAGCTGAGACAGTGGGCTTCTAGTGCACCAGAAATCCTTGAAGCTGTATCAGTTGAGCTACGGAATTCTGCAGTATCTTGGAATTTCAACTAAAATAGCATGGTCAAGACATTAGGACTTGAGTGGCATCCTTCCCTTAATTAATTTGCATTTTCGTGTTCACCACCTAAACCTTAAGAAGCAATCTCTAAACATGTTCTCCAAGGTGTTCGATCCATTGGGCTGACTTTCACCTGTGATTGTTCGTGCCAAGGTTTTGCTCCAGTCTTTGTGGGAGCTTTCTTTGGATTGGGATGATCCCCTTCCTGATAAACTGTGCGCAAGCTGGAATCAATTCATAAGCGAACTTCCCCTGTTGGACGTAATACATATCGATAGGTGCCTTTTACTTCCTAACCCTAACAGAGTGATAGGATTTTATGATGGGTCAGAAATGGCCTATGCAGCCGTGGTTTATTTATGTTCACATTACCATGATGGCACAGTTTTAGTGCGACAAGTGACTGGCAAAATCAAGGTAGCACCACTCAAACGGTGCCTTTTACTTCCTAACCCTAACAAAGTGATAGGATTTTATGATGGGCCAGAAATGGCCTATGCAGCCGTGGTTTATTTATGTTCACATTACGATGATGGCACAGTTTTAGTGCGACAAGTGACTGGCAAAATCAAGGTAGCACCACTCAAACGGATTTCCATCCCACAATCGGAACTTTGTCGGGCCCTGCTTCTCTCAAAGTTCTTAAATGCTGTGCAGCATGCATTATCGTTGGAGGAAATTCACATTCAAGCCTGGACAGATTCCTCTATTGTGTTGGCATGGTTGGCATGTCCTCCAAGACACTGGAAAACATTTGTGGCAAACAGGGTAGCGGTAATCCAACTTGTGCCTTCAGATCAATGGTTTCATGTAAACGGTGCTGACAATCCTGCAGATTGTGCCTCCTGGGGGTTGTTGCCAAGTGAACTTGTTTCGCATCCATTATGGTGGTCTGGTCCACCATGGTTGCAGAACCCCAGTCCCTTGAGAGCCAGTGAAAGAGTTGAGCCTGATCAACCCCTAATGGAACACGAGAGAAAGGTAACAGTGTTTAATGTGTGCATCAACCCTGAAATTGCATTGTTGGATAGGTGGTTTTCCTTAAGTAAACTTCAACGTGTGATGGCATGGTGCTTGAGATTTGCAAACTACTGCAGGAAGTCCAAAAATGACAGACTGTTACATTCCTTAACTGTGAGTGAACTTCAAGTAGTACTGTTTTTTTTGGTGAGCATTGTGCAGAAGGAAAGCTTTAGTGACAACATTCGTTGTCTCACAAGTGACATACCTCTTAGTTCAAAGAGTCGTCTTGCAAGACTTGCTCTACTTTTGTATAAACATGGTGTAGTCAGGGTGGGCGGTCGAATTCGGAAATCATGTGTTCCTGAAGAGCAAAAACATCCTGCAGTGTTACCAGTCCATGGTCAGTTGACCAAGCTAGTAATAATGCATGAACATGTGGTAAATCTTCATGCAGAACCTCAGTTGGTGCAAGCTGTCTTGCAACAACGATTCTGGATTCTTTGTGCCAGAGATATTATTCGCCAAACTCTGAAGGCTTGTGTAACTTGTTGTCATCAGCGTTGCCACTACTGCTACTCAGATGATGGCCGATCTTCCAGCACCACGAGTACGTGTTTCACGTCCATTTTTAAACTGTGGGGTCGACTACGCAGGGCCATTCCAGCTTCGGAATAACTGCAAGGGACGCAGCAAAACTAAGTTTCATGGTTATGTACGTAGGCCATACACATTGAACTAGTGAGTGACCTATCGACAGCAGCATTCATGGTTGCATTCAAGCATTTCATTGCTCGACGTGGAAGGCTTCTAGAGATAGTGTTTGCAGTACCAACTTTGTTGGAGTGGCACGCGAGAGGAACTGTTTCAATGGTCCAGTCACAGGAGCTTCAACAAATAGTCTGCGGCTACCTTGGTGGTCAGGGTATTTCTTGGCGGTTTAATCCTCCTCCAGCTCCTCACAAAGTAGGGCTTTGGGAGGCTGGAGTTAAGAGCATGAAACATCACTTGCATCGTGTTGTGTGAAGTGCTAGTCTCACCTTTGAAGAATTTTACACCGTTCTGACTGATCGAGGCCTGCCTCAACTCTAGACCACTTACTGCACTGTCCAGTGATCCTAGAGACCTTTCAGCACTTACTCCAGGCCATTTCATAATTAGCGACTTGTTACTGGCACTGCCACATCATGAGGAACCAGATGTAAAACTCAACAATGTGGCCAGATGGAAGATGGTACAAAGAATAGTTCAGCACTTTTGGTGATGCTGGTCATCTGTGTATCTGTCAAGACTTCAGAATTGGCCAAAATTGTGGACGAAACAGCCCAACCTGCAGGTCGGAGACATGGTCATTGTAAAGGAAGAGCAAATGTCGATCAATCAATGGAAGCTGGGTTGCATCACTAACATATTCCCAGGCTCGGATGATTGTGTGCGTTCAGTAGCTGTGCAGACTATTTCCGGAGAAGTTACACGACCAGTCATCAAATTTGTGCCTTTGCCGTTCTAGTTTTATAGGTGACTTGCATGTTGTGTACCTTTCAACAATAGTACAAGTGCAACAATTTCAAATTTTTGGTGGATTCTTTGATTAGCCTGTTCTAAGTTGTCAATTGAAATTGACAAGGTGCGTGGAATGTTGAGTCGTATTATGTTATTTGTTTTTTTTATCTATACATAGTTTTCTTTTACTTTGGGAAGTTTTTTTGATTTGTTTTCATTGTCATGGAAGAACAGTAGCAAATGTATTTGTTGCATTAAAAGCAAATAATAAACGAGTGTACTTCTGAATTCCAACAGCTTACTTCATGGAACAACTAAGGTGTGTGAAGAAGATCCATCTTGTTGTCTCCATGTCGTTCATGGTGCCTTTCATATGGGTGTTAGAAAGACATGGTGGGAAGTGGTTCAATTTTTAAAGGCCATATATTCTATGTTCAAAGACTCACCTGCTCGACGATCATACTTCAGGAAAGTTACAAGTTTCAGTGTTATTCGGATCAAATTGTGTGATTGTCTGTGGTTGGAAAACGTGCCAGATTGTGAGAAAGAAATACAAATTTTTCTGCACTTAAAAAAAAAAAAAAAAAAAAATTAAATCAAGTAAATTACCTTTTACATATTCTGTTGAGAAAGTGAAGGATTGTTTGAATGATCCTTTGCTACTAGTTACGCTGAATTTTTTTTTCCTGAAAATGGATTCTTCACTTGAACCATTTTCAAGGGAAGTTCCAAACATCAAAACCAACACAACTGCATATTAGCATATCAGTATTAATTTGGATGATGTAAGTCAGGGACTTCCACTCTCAAAGTTGAAAATTAAGTTTGCTGTGAAGCATGAGTTAGGCATGGTTGGTGTGAATGAACTTCAGAAACTATTTCTTAATGGACTGCAAAACATGTATGGTTCAGACTGCCAAGAAACTTGTTGAACTTAGTCCAATAAAATATAAACTGGCTAAAGCTACTTCTTGTATGGACCTTAGAAAATTGTTGGATAAACAAGAAGAGTGAAGGACAAGTGTGGATACATGTTTGCAAGTTCTCATGTCTTCCAAGCACCTAAATGCTCTTCAGTCTTATAGAGCTAGTGTCCAGTTTACATGATTCATTACTAATATCGACTCTGACAAACTTGCATCGTTTCATTTACAGAATAACAGATTGGACACATTTTTTGTAGATATGTTGTGTGGAGAAAAAAAAGGTTCAAAGATTTAGAGCTTGCAGTGAAAATTATATTAATTGTCTTGCATAGTAATGCTTTTGTGGAATCTGAATTCTCCATCAATAAGGAGATGCTTGTTGAACATCTCCATGAGGATCATCGTTTTATACTTCTAAGTACCGAAATATGTCTTGTTGTGTTCCATATCTCCAGCAATTTGTTAGCTGGCATGGGATCCATAGAACGTAAATATAAATTAAAAAAATTAAAATATATGATTGGCCTATGACGAGTATGGGATGGAATTAGTAATACAGGTGGTGTAAATTGTATTTGAGTAGATCAGGAAATGATAAATGATGCTAGAGAAGCTGCTTTTAGATACAAAGGTGCTCCGGAGCAAGAATGTCAAAATGAGGATGAGAACAAGAAGTTGGACATATATTGTACAAAGAAACACAAGTCTGTAGAAATTCAAGATCTGCTATATAAGAAACTGGAAATAAAGAAACAAAAGGCGTTAGATATGAAAATTCAAAAAAATTTTAAAATACCTGATGGGCTTAAAGGATGACCAGTTTTATGCTGTGAGTTAATTTTCTGTAAATAGTGTCTTATTTATCATAGCCACCATATTTTTAAATTATATTAGGTCTAAAGGTAAATTTGTGACCAGTACAAGGTACCTAAAAATTTTTTTCTATGCAGAAGTGAGAGAACATTATTTAAGTGTTCACAACCACATTAAAACAAGTAAATAAAATAGTATTTCTTATAATATCTTTATGTTCGTAGAGAGCAGGTATGGTGTTTTTTTTGTACAGGGAAAAACTCAGGGAAATTTACTGAAACAAGTTGGTGGGAACCTTGAATTCCTGATTAGCCATGTGCTTAATTTAACGTCAACTCACTAGACTTAATTATATAGACCTAGGCCACAGTCGTAGAAGAACAAGTCTGGACACTCGCCTATCTGCCAATGTATTTTGCTTGACCCCCTTGTTTGGCTGTAGTTCAAGTTACCAAGATTATTGCACTTTTTTGCGCTATAATCCAGGCAGTCAAACTCAAACTCCGCCCACTTTTTTTCCATTGTTAAAATTATACAGTAAATAAAGATTGCTGGAGCCATGACTTAAAATTGTGAGCGAAGGAAGTATTTCATAAATTGATAAAAAATATGTTTTGATAAATTGTTTATCTTAGTAGGAGGGAAGTTGGCGGAGTTTGAGCTCGACCACCCGGATTACAGCGCCAAAAATGTATAGCATTATCGGTAACTTGGTGAACTGCAGCCAAACAACAAGGGGGGGGGGGGTCAAGTTTCCGGGCGAGTGTCCAGACCTGTTCTTCTACAGCCGTGGCCTAGGCCTATCCCAAACATAACTCTACATTCTGGTGTTGTACCTCCCCCGTAGCAATACAAAAATACCGACTCATTACAGGAATGTATAAAATCAATGTTGCATACAGCTGTCACACTAAAACAAATTTCATTCGGTGACATTGACCTTGTGCTGGCTTCATTATTCTTATTTGATCTTATTACCGTTGTTTGGTACTGCCGGTGTTTTGCCCTCATCGCCGATGTTTGCTGCTCACGTCGCTCGTAGTTCTAAGGTCCTAGGGCCCCCGAGGTACATAGGTTCCCTCGGTCCCTGTTCCGTGGCGCCAGTTTATGTGACTTATCAGTTAAAGTTGAGGTTATGTACGTTGGAAGTGCTCCGGATAGCTCAATTTATGGTTTGATTATATGGAGGTGTAACTTTCACTATGGTTTCATTGAGTAAAACTCACGTAATATGGCAACTGTTGGTTTATATTAATACGTTTTACATCTCTACAAATGACGAGTTGGTACCAACCACAAATAAACAACTACCAAAGACAGATGTCTGGCGCTACCATGTCCAATTTTGACCTTGAAAATCATATAAAAAAATGCTTGGAATTTTACTGTTTGCCATGTCATGGGCCACTGCTGATGTCGTAACACAGCACGGCCTGATGTGCCTGCTATTTCTCCGCCCTACACTGCCAAGGACGTGGTCTGTGCGAAGAGGGAGTGTTGCCGCAAGTGTTGATAGAATGACATCTGATAACACTATTTCTACACACAAAATAACAGTAGAACAAGCACAACTACGACTACATAGGCATGAATATTTTGCAATTGTCTGTAAATATTTTTTGCTTGTATGACGTGCAAATAAATTACAGAAAAGAATAGGATTATAAACATAAAATACTTTGACCATAATTAAGAGGAGTCTTCGCCGTTGTCGAATTTCCACCTTTGACACGTCGCCTCTACTCGCAGCGTGCCAAACTGGCGTGCAAGATTTTCATTGTAGTCTGTTTCCTGTGGCACTTTAAGCAGTGACCACAACATTTATTTTTGAATAGTATGAAGTAAAGACCAACGCATGTAACTCATTTTGCACTTTACAAATTCAGGTAATATTTTCGGAGTTACAGCAGTATAGAAAAAAAATGTTTTTATCCATTCTGAGAGGCCTGAAAATCATGTTTCTAACAAGCGTGCTGAATTTTTTAATGTTAGCAGTTTCGTTTTTAATACAGCGCCACTGATTACACTAAAATTAACTTGGCGTGGTTTTTTTTTTGTGCAATACTAACACTTGACCTATTTGTCGTGCTTTATTTTGTGACGTACAAATGATACGCTAATTTTTTTCCGTACTTGCGGCCAACTTTTGCAACAGACATGTTGCCTTTTATTAAATGTAGCATTTTCATTTTGTCAGTCAAACTAAGAACTTTGCGATCTCTCTTCGGCTTAGGAGACATTACGCCACAGGCCTCGGAATCGTGTATAATTGCACACTGTACATGCACTTCAAGGCCGTGCCCTACGTGCAGGTGGGAAGCAGTCAAACAAGACAATGTAATTAAGTACATGTGTGTGTTTTGCGTTGAAGCAGTTTGCGGGCAGGAGACGTGGCCCGCAGGCGATATTAAATCATTTTGTTTTGGAAGCGTGTGGCGAGCGACAAGATGTATACGAGTGAAGTACTGCCACCACCCGCACTTTCAACAAAGCATCGCTTCTTTGCTGCTACCACCCGCACAGCCAGCTTATCATCAAACTTACCGCACGCACCTTGCACATTGTATATCTAAGCAGATAACAGTGGCTGACAACACGAGACTAGCTGCTCTCGTGCACGGCCAGGACAGGGAGTGGTGCACTAGTAGTTCATGCAGCACACTGCACGGCGCACGCGAAAATTCAAATTCGTAAGAATTTCATGTTTATATCAAAAATTGTTTTCTCATTTTACAACAGCAGTTGGTGAAAACCGCTGCTACGAAGTTCGCGGATAAGGCAGGCCGACTATACCTATTAGTAGGGACTGGAAAATTTCGCGAATTCAATGACCTGTAGGCTAGAATCCATTATAATATGCATACTCAAGCCCCGACTATTAGTCAACTAGCTGCTACTCAGTGGAACAGCAGACAATGAACGAATAAATGAGACTTGAGTATGCATAGTATAATGGATTCTAGCCTACAGGTCATTGAATTCGCGAAATTTTCCAGTCCCTACCTATTAGTCTTATTTAAATTTTATACAAATTTACTAGCAACAAACCAATCTTTTAATAATTCCATTATTTTACTAACAAGTATCATAACATGAAATTTTTAAATGTTTGTTGCAATGGGAGTTTTTTTAAAAGTATAATTACAGTTTTAAAAGATTTATATTGAACTAAACTGCTAGTATCAACTGCATACAAAACAACAGAACAATATTTTATATATTCAGGCAAATTATTAATATAAATTAAAAAAAGAAGCAGTCCACGACACAAGCCGTGAGGTATATCATTCTTAATATATCCATTCTTAGATATATTAGATTCCATTCAGTTATTTAATTTTAATTGTTCTCTTTGCTTGTGATTGGTTAGGTTACTTTTTATACAACTCAGATAAGTGTTCATCTGTAATATCTACCCATTAAATGCACGGGTGCTGAATATATGCTCTACTCAATAGTAATTTTACTTATAAATACCTGCTAGTTAACATCTCATAACACCGATTTCTCTGCGTCAATCATAATTGATATGACACACACTATTGCAATTACGTAGTACATATATTAATTTGTAATACAAAACTGCCACTAAAAACACATGCAATTCAAGAATTCAAATTCCGTTCAGCATACTGCCATAAACGACGATGATGCACTTAACAGAAACAATACATAACGTATATTTTCTGATGTGTGAAACAGAAAAAAAAAGTGTTCGTATTTTCAAATACTCTGGCTGGCAAACATAAAAAACATAATTTACAGATTACTAATGATTTCACATCATTAAGCAATGATGTTCATAAACAGTCACTTCTAATACTTTTGAATGTGTTTATCAGAAATCCATATTTATTACACAACGGACCAACACACTCCATGACTCAACTTGCTTCCAAGCAAAGCGGCGGAAACCTAAGTATGTTAAATACAGTGACGTTATTTGCATTTTATGTTCTTTCACTAATGCTGTATTAAAATAAGAAAATACACGGAATTGCATGCAATCATTCGCTACCAACCATACAAACAATAATGTAACTGTTGTTAATGTTGACTGACTTATATGCAGTAATGGCTAGTGATTTTTTTCAAAGGTTAAATCTTTAATGCCCACTTTATTCGGAATGACCTACGTATATATTATTTTTATCGTGTTCTAACAGTTCAATTGTGCAACATTCAAAATATTGATCCTTAGACTAACTTAGTACATCACATATCCTATACCTAATATTCTCTTTGACAAATATACAAACACTCCCTTTTTACATTTTTTGTAAGACTATAACTAGTGCCTAAATTATATCCACTAAGTTTTATGTCCAATTAGTAATTATCATTGAAATGTTGTTCCGTAATGCAGACGATACTTGCATCTATCTGATTTTCATCTTCGGCAGATAAATAGTTAGCAATAATTCATTATTTTTACTACACAAACTTCTGATGTTTTGATGACACATTCTTAACTGATATGTAGAATACTTAGCACTATCTTTAATATGTTTTTTATTTTCGAAATCAATATATCTCGACCTTTGCTTATTCTTGGGACAGTTTGATAGTTCTACACAGTAAAATCTCGTTACGACCCTCTTTATTACAGCCATCCTGTTTTTACAACCCTTTTTTGAGGATACGCAAAAAATTCACGTCAAAAAAGTTGAAAATTTAAGGACAATCAGCTGAAAAATATATCTGTTCCACTTGTTGCTCATCTATGTTACATTTCCCTTGACAAGTGCTGTCATGTAAGAAACGCACAGCTAAAAGTAGATAATACCTCTCCTGACTATAAACGCCAGCCAATACCATCCCCTCCTCCCGACAGATTGCGTTTGTGAACCTTAGTCCACATCGTAGCCACACACCCCTACTCATAACAATCACGTGCAACAAACATCCTGTCTGGCCACAAAGTACAGTTACATGTCCACTCCCACTCTCCGAACTGTCGTCTTTGTTTCCATGTATAGCAACGGCCCGCAGGGGATGGGGGTGAAGAGACAGCACGTTTAATTTTTTTCCTCATAACATCACCGCAAAAAAAAAAAAAAAGGCCCAGCATGGCATTCAGTCCGTAAAAAAACCAAAAAAGAAAACGATCCAGTGTTATCTCATCCTTTTTTTTCTTGCATCACTTCTTGCTGTGTGCGTTAGACTTCAGCTCGGACCGTACTTATTTGACCCTGACAACTTCGGCACCCGAGGCATGTGACTGCAATCTTTATGACGTAAAACGGCCCATGACGTAAATACAACTCTATACTACGCATATCGACTCTAAGATTGCAGCTTGTATCACTCCACGTGTTTACGCGCTTGAACAGCTTTTGCTGCGTGTGTAACAAGCCGCAGCACTGCTTCCACGTGTTTGGCAAGCTAATTTTGATCAGGTTGGTGCGAAATTTTAAAAGACGCTGTGTTTTTAATTACTATGAAAATAACTTGGTACATACTCCAAAATATCTTAGTTAAACTGTGTTCTCTTTTTAAACACAAATGAAATGCAACATTAAAAAATTATATTTTCTGAAGTACTGCAAAATACTGTGAAATTTCCTTAGACACTTGATTTATGAAAAGCAATCAATATTGTGCAGCTTTAATCTAAACTCATAACACTAGACTTGCCATGCTCAGATTCAGAGTGAGAGGGGGGGTAGGGAACCAGACTTCAATTGTCCTTTTAAAGAATAGTTTATTTTTCAAATATAACACTTTTTTACAGTGGTATATTACATTTTTTAGTTAACAAACACCTTAATTAGCACCATTTTACACCTTAAAAATTAAATTTTTTTCAGGAAATAGACCCCGAACTCCTATTTTTTAAAATGAGGTGTGGGTATATCTACTATCTACTTTTTAATTAATGCCCCGTACTCAACCCCCCCTCCCCCCAAAAAAACCTAAATGAACAATTTTTTTCCTGAAAACACTTAAAATTCGTAAACTATATTCACACTTTCTGGCTAAAAATAAAATTATGTAACATAAGTGAAAAACAATGCAATAATTTTCAAATAATAAAAATTTCATTATCACACATATGTACATAACACTGAAACATTTGTAATATCCCCCATACTACCTAATTTTGCTCATTAAATATATGTTATATAAACATCATTTTATTCATGACCTTGGCCACCCCTTAAAATCTATAAGATGGGCACCCTTGTGTGACAGCACCTTGAAAAGTCAATTTTCAGCCTTTTTAGGGGCTTGAAATTTGCACTCCTAATACGCATACTTTTTTCAAAAATATAGACAGTTTGACGCGCCGCGGGCACATCGCCTCTATTGAGCCTCCTCGCGCTCCTGCTGACCACCCTTCCCCCTACCTCTACGACGTCACAAGCCCTGCCGTTCGGCCGCCAGACGAGCTGCCGTCGCCTGTAAGCAGGCAACCCGCCATGCACTGCAGTGCATGGGAGGCATGCCCACTCTCCGAGCATCGTGCGTCCCTGGAGCGAGCGTTCCATCCTGCGCCTCCCGGCCCCGGACTGCGCAGATAAGCTATCACCGCCACTCCTTCCCTCCAACGCTCGCCCTGGGTTGCACGGTATATAAGGCGTGCAGAGAGCAGAATCGGGCCCGAAATTGTATAATTCTAGTCATGTAAACGTATTATTTTAGTCATTTATTTATTTTAATTTAATGCTAGCTCATCAGGCTTACATATGAGCTAGTTAAGTGTACTAATTTGTGTATTTTTAAGTATGTTTCAGGTATCTACTGGAGATACAGGAGGACCAGGCGCCTTTAAAACCTCTTCCTCCACCAGTGCATTGTGCTAACCCACAGTGCACTGGTTAAAAACCAGCGCCCTCCCCAAAACAACCTGGACCTTCCTACTTTTCCAGTGCCATTTTTATTTTTAATGCATGTAACTGCTGAGTGGTTGCACTCCTATTCTGTCGAGAGGGTTTTTACGGTACTATGCTGGTTTTTCCCTCTCTCTTCTTAGATTATGGCTTAGCTATAGGTTCACTCAGGGAGGTGGACATGGCCCCAATCACAGCCATGTCTGCCCAATCCCTCTCTGCCGCGATGTATGCCTCCTCTGTATGAAATTTCCCCCTTGTAGGTGTATGGGGCTCAGCCCTGAGATGCACTTAGTCCCGCTCCTTCCCGGACCTCACACATAACACAGTAGTTAGTGTAGGTTAGGAAAAAAAAGAATCGGGCGGCAGTTCCGCTAGTTCCGCCGAGCTCTTCGGCCAGTTGCAGCGACTCGCAGCCTTCCAGCGGCAGCCGTCACCCGCACACGCAGAACCGCGCAAGGTCCGAGTTCACGCCTAGTTAACCGCGCAATGATGTAGGGCAGCCCTTGCCCTTTTTGCCAAGTCGCGTGGCAGTGGGAAACTGTCGACAGGGGAAGCTACCATCGGTACAGGCTGGAGCTGTGCATTATTTACAATAAACACAGCTCCACCTTAACTCTGTTCATCTGCTTCGCTCTTTTCCCTCCTGGCTTATTTTCCAAATCCCACCTTACACCTTTCCAGACTCCAACCCGTGACCTCTCACCCCCAGGCCAAAGTATAATCATAGCTATCTCTCTTGTGGCCCTTCCGGCCTACCAAGAAACGTCAGGGTTTTGCGTCATTGGTTAGCTCGCTGGCCTGGGATTGCTGGCGCCTCCAAGCGGCGTCGACCGATCGCAGCGACGGAGGGCGCCAATATGCCCCTTACGTCATCCCGCAGCTCACCGACTGTGATAATCGACGCCTACCAAGCGGCGCCGTCAATCGCAGGAGGCAGAGGGCGCTGATACGCCTCCCTGATGCCCCGCATCAACAACAGCAGGCGCCAGGGTGCAGTAGCATTGGCCCCCTGGAAGCCACGCTCAGAGATTCCCGCGATAACCTCGCGGGTCAACCCCCTTAGCGCTCCACAGTTTGTTTCATTTTCTCTAGTTAGAATTGGGCCTCGAGGTGGGAAAGTCTCCCTCTCGTTAATCCATTCAACAGTATTGCCCCACCTCCTCGCCCAGAGGCTCATTCTTGAAATCAGACACCTACCGCAGCACCCGAGACCCTTCCCAGCAAGAACCCTGTTTACGGAGCCACAAGCACCCTGCTCCCAACTAAGATGCCTCAAGGTAACTAAACCTTATCACCTCCCACGTGCGTCAAGTTTTTGAAATGTTTGTTCTTTAACAAACATGTTTATCGGTATCGCTAAAAATTTTGTAATGGCAACACACTGCAACAGTTCATGCGCAATAACCAAACAGACTCAATAGCTGCAATGAAAGGTAATACATCATTGCAGTATACTTTCACGTAAATACCTAATACAAGCTGTTCTGTTGTGGTCTGTGAATGCTTTGTGCCAGGCAAGCAGGGTGGATCACGCACAGCCAGCTCAGAGGGAGACAAGCCAAGGCCAGCCGGCTACTCTCCCATCCCTTATCCTACATAAATCGACCAAGCGTGTCACAAAGCAAGAATGATAAAGAGACGAAGCTCAATGTTATTTTCCAGACCCCTTATTTTGTCATCTTTTGGCCTGTTAGGTAGGTTATCTTGGCAACCTAACAGCGTCATATTATTCAATTTTCAAGTTTTTAAATTAAACACTTACTGGTATCGAGGTTGTTGTTGCTAATTACGTAAAATGAACACTTATTATTCAACGTCGTTTGACGAGTTAGAAATATAAACAAAAAAAATTAGCAACTAAATAATTAATGGTGTGGAATATATAGGTTGGCTAACATGTTTACTGTATGTATGAATAGTTTTTGTCAGAAATTAACATCAAAATCCTTTGAAAATTACCATTACGCAAGAAAATAATTAATGCATAATCATATCAACATGAACAATGCCTGTAGGCTTCTCATTAGTAATTTATTAACTCCTTAACTGCAACATTTCACTATAGTAGAATATACAATATATTGCAAAACTGCGAATATACGTTTAATCAAACACTGAATTAAATAACTCTGTAAATACTAGGTCGATGGTTTTCTCACTTGAAATTAACCAAAAATAAACTATTCACAAAAATTTATTTATTATATTTTTTTTTTTAATTTTTACACTCTAAGCATAGTTAAAAAATTTTATCCTGCAGCGGAAGAGTTAAATATAACCTCACTCGTTAACATACACACAAATTAAATATACAACAGTTACCAACACAAATTAGTATCTGAAAACCCCAAGCACAACATTAACGTGCATACATTGCAATATGTACATATTCTCTCATTTCAAGTATAAAACCCTCACTTGTTAACACATAACCTCAAACTTTGTGGCATTTCCTTGTGCGATTGCAGCTTACATTCTAGCTAGTTCAGTGTATGCATATCAGAGCCAGTAAGGAAGCATACAGGATGGACTGTGATTAAAATTCTTTATTTATGGTTCAATGATGACATTTTGAACAAATCACAAGTTCTGTTTTTGCACTTCACATTTTATTTATACGTGGCGTCTATTTCTACCAAGATTTTTGGCCGTTAACGGAAAATACAAAAATAAATTTGTAGGTTCAGTGCAGTCAACGTAATGTATCTGGTCCAACATGAGATTAAAATATCTATACTGAGTAAGTTATTCAATATTTGTGCTTAAAAAGTTTTAAATTTTGTAACATATATTCTATAATAATTATGTCTTTAAAATACGCTGTTATCATTACAGACAGCAAATGTTTAATTTTTTCAGTGTTGGTAAATTCAATCTACCTTATATTCTTTAGGTCCTGATATTCCCTATAAAGCTTCGCCCCCCTGGAGAGTGTGGCGCGGTCGCATCGCTACACGTGTCTTGGCACATGGGGTTTCCAACAACGTCGACTTACGACATCTGTATAAGAAGTTAACATTTTAATAATAAATCATATGATTTTTCCACACTGAGACAATGGAAATAGGCCTGTCGCTCTGTGTTTGCAGTTTTATTGTGACGAGGAGAGACTGAAGAGTGTATTATTTCTACGGAGGCATCTGACTTTTGAAATTATTTATATCTAATTTTAAAACTGTATTTTCACACTAGAGAAGACTGAATGTAAATTTATATGAAGAATGGAGAATTTTTATGTATAGCGGTACTGTGGGTGGGTTAAAATCAGCCCAAATGTCACTACTCCTATATTACGCCCATCTGGTTTTTATGACAATTTTCTCGGAAACCAGGAGGAGTCGTAACAACAGGATCCTACTGTATTTACATTTTGCATACACAATATGAAAGTAAAACTTTGTATTGTGGAAATTATGATGAAGAAAAATACTGATTGGCTTGTCAGCTTGTATGACTTGAAATGTAGGTATTGTAATGTGTACTTGAGATGATGGTGTGGAATGCTGGTAAGTGGAAACTTAACTCAGATGCGTATGACACAACAAACCTTACGTGGACGTTAGCCACGTGACACACACACATATATAGCACTTGCAAATAAAATCACTACACAAATAACACTCATTAAAAACTATTGGAATTAAGATAATCCTGATTTATTTAATGTGAATTTTGAATGAAAAGAAAATAGGTGCTATCCCAATACAGGCTGCTGTGGTATTTAGTATGAAAAATTACTCTCGCCACACATAACACTAATGAGTTTGCTCTGCTAGTTAATCCAGTGGTAGCCATGAGATACTACACAAAGGACCACTGGATAGGCTACAGAGTGACGTATCAAAATTAAAATCAGTCTCGCAATTTATTAGTAGAATTTCCAAACAGTTGAGATAAAATTTAGACACTTCCTGAGGCAAATTTGGTCAAAATAAGTAGCGTGGAACAAAAATAGTTCAAATAGTCCCGGAGGCTTAAAACTTTTATAAGTTTTACACATTTTCAGTTCAACAAAAATTGAGCCACAGAACAGGGATGAAAAAAAATAGAGATAGTAAGCGTCAGTCTTACAGTTTGTATCCCATGATGGCTTGATGCTCACTACAAACTATCAGAAAAAAACTGGACAAAACACAGCCTCTTCTTAAAATGGCTTAATAATTTTAATAGTCTAGCTCCCTATTTTATGAATCGGCTCCCTCGAGTCCCTCAAATTACGACAGCAGCAGGAACAGGTGTCAGAGAAAATCGCCTGCCGCATACGTCTCGCTCGCGTAAGAGTCGGGGAAAAAGTTAAAAGGACGCCGCAAATAGCGTCAAATCAAACAATAATCAAAGAGGAATTTGAAAAACTTTCTATGCTAGGAGCAAGCAAACTCCGGTGATACTGGTTAGAATTCCTCAACTGTATATTCTGCTGAATATTCCAGTACTTTCAGTCATAGCATAGCTAAAATTATAGCCATTAAAATTCCAAATAAAATTATGCTTATTAAAATTAAGTCAAATTTTGATCATCAGGTTAACAAAGACCTAAAGGGCTTTTATAATTTAATAAAGTTATTATAGTTGTAGCGGCTCACCTCTGAGCCCCCTGCCACTCAGCGGGCATGGTTCTCCTTCTCTCGGGTCATGTTGTTGGTTCGTGCTGAAGTTCCAAGAGATGAAGGATACGACGCTTTAATGAAATAATAACCACGTGGTTCCGCTTTAGCTCACCTTAATTTACTTTGGCGTAAAAGACAACGTACATTTCCTTTTACAAAAAAAAACTTATAGCTTACACGTGTTCTTGATGCATTATTACAACGTTATAATAACGCCAAACGGGTCGATTGCAGTCCAGTGATTCAGATAATAATGGATTAAAGAAAAGTTGCCATGCTGGCTTCACCTATCGCAGAATGTTCTCATCCTTTATGCCGCCGCGGTTTTTCAAATAAAAAAAAAAGAACTATATGATTACTGGCTACATGGGCCGATAATGGTTTACCGCCTCGTGCCCGCGTCAAAATACAGTGGAACTTGGATAATTCGAACCTCAAGGGACCGTCCAAAAACTTCGAATTATCCAAAAATTCGAATTAAATAAGTATGTAATAAATTAGGGTCAAAACAATAAAAAATCGTATTTTTTATCAAATCTCTTAATTACATTACTCTTTGAATGAAAATAGTACCGTAAAAACGACATTAAAATGCACCTA
>PNEQ01034382.1:0-27985 GCA_003012365.1 Medauroidea extradentata
GAAACTAACGTGACGGGAACGAAAAAATACTGCGCGGCACTGAGCCATATCTAAATTTAGATGCTCGGATCATCTACTACACTCCTTCAAGTTATCAACAGCCCTCAAAGTCCCTATTACTTAAGAAAAAAAGCTAAAGTTAACACACGGATCCTAACAAAAAAAGGAAATGAAAACAAAAAGGACAAAACAAAAAAAACGCTTCGTGACAGTATTACCCGGGTATTGAGATTTCAATTTTTACTGTACAGTACATAAAAATAGGCACTTTATTTACATTTAATTTATATTAAGGTACATATGTTGAGATATGATATTCATGTCAATGTGAGATGTGTATGTATTTTTTGTCCTTAAGTGGCAGTGTCATGTTTCAGGCGCATGCATGCTACCCGCATTAACTCCATATAAATCAAGGGTAATTTTACGTACTCTATAGCAATAACAGTATTACAAATATCAACGTTATCATCGGGCTTTATCGAAGACACAGCCGTTATTAATAGAGCTGCGTTCTGCAAAATGAAGCATAACAAGCGGTTACATTAGCAACGTGATACTAAAAAAATGTTTTGTAAAATTTGTAGCAACCATTAATTGTATTTGACTTTGACAAACGCAGCAAAAATAAGAACGACTCTGTCTCTTATAAAACGTGAAGATAATGTTGATACGTGTAATACTATTATTGCTATAGAGTACGTAAAATTAGCCTTGATTTATATGGGGTCAATGCGGGTTGCATACATGTGCCTGAAACACCTGACACTGCCTCTTAAGTGTACAACTTGACTCAATCACTGTGCAGTGTCAAGAAAAAGAAAACTAGTTTATTCTAAAACTATTCAGTGGTAGGTACTATAGTCTGGGTATCTACTGGATGGCATCTCTGTTTTGCCTCTGGGAGCAGGATGCATGTGGCTCTGTGAACGAGGTCCTTGGTGCTGTACGTGGTCCCTTGTATATCTAGTTGCTTGGTCGGCTGGCCTCAGTTATGCACCGGCCTGTACCAAGAGATGGGCTGTGGTGGCATCCGTCTTGAAATCACCTCTTTTCACGGCCGCCCTCTCTGTCCCAGGGTATTCGTGGCCGTAGGGATGAGTTCAGGTGTCACACCAACATTTATATTGGTAGACATTCCAGTTCAACGTTCTTCCAATAAGCACGATACAGCCAATTTAATACTGGACCTTTCATGGAAACTGTACCAAGGACGTACAATATGCATATTAGTAAAACAACAGAACTATCATTGGTGGCATCCGCTACTTTTACTTCTCGTTCACAACTTAAACTTTAGAAAACATTACATTTAGTAAACATATTAAATTGCACTGCTTCAGTATGTCCAGACTCCCACTACTAACATCTGACAATCTCGTAAACTCAATACAAAAATTCCAATAACCAGCAATAACAATAACCACAAATTTAAGAAAATGGTAACTATGATGTTTAAAGTACGTAGTTCCTATTATCTAATAAATCTGTTTTGACCAGGTGCACATGTCTACTCATTTTACTGAATGTTTAACCTCCATTATTACAGGCTTCCAAATTTCTTTAATTTCAGATACAAATGCAATATTAATTTGATATCTTAAAAAGGTCTCAATTTTTCAATTACAAACTGCAAATTAATTTAAAACCATCCAAAAGGTTTTCGTACAGTCCAGTCTGCATCAAAGCATACTACTCATTTCACTAACTGTGTACATATCAATTTAAATCCAAAATAACATACAAAATAATTTGGTTCATTTATATATTCTGCTCAAGTCTATGACCATCCTTTTAAACAACGCTTTATTTGCATGAAATACTCCTCCAACAGTTCACCGCACATACAAAAGGTTTCTATTTGGCCTCAACCCAGTATTTCAGTTTTTTATAGTGTGAGACTGCCATTTTACCTGGTTGCAATCTCAAGTCCTGCATTCTTTACTAATATCTTCCTCTCACGAATCCAAGCACACAATTTGCTGGGAAAAACTCACCAACAAGTTTCACAGTTCACAGACAGTAAAATACCACATTGGCTGTGCAATAATATTAAGTGAACCTAAGCAAAATGAGAAATTATTCTCTTGTCGACTAGCCGCTCACACCATAAGGTCGCCATTCATCGCCAACCACACACTTTCCATAGTCAACACAAAAGATTTGATCCTACCTCGAATCCTCGCAGGTACAAAGGAATTTAATCCCTCAGAAATGTGTCCGACTAGGCAGATAGCTACAAGAACACCTCCTGTAGTCAACACTAAGCTCCAAACTGCCGACCAGATCTTTACACTTCAGATTAGCCAATGTGGCCGTTACATTTATCTTGCCATAATATTGAACGCGACCAGTTGTTAAGTACTTTAATTTCACATCAGTACACTTTGTTTGCAATGGCTCGGTGTAAACTAGCATGCACTAGTAATCTACCTTTGTTCAAGTCACATTTTACCACCATGCTCTGAACACAATCTGACGCCTCAGCGTCATGAGCCGTACAACTGCTTCTGGAGCGATGTGCCGCATCAGTAGAACCTTTAACCCCAGTCACTCGTCTTCCAAGACCAATCGCCCCTCCCCCACCCCACAAGCCTTCCTTTCTCCACCGAGTAGGAGAAGCGATAGTGGCAAGGGCAAGCGACTACCATTGAGTGCGGTCGCCATGGTAACCTTTGATAACAACAGGACATTGCTCACACCTTGCTATCTAATTCTAACCAACTCTGCCCAACCTGACCACGGTTCATTCTACTTAATGGTGAACTCGTGAGGAGCAGCAGGGCCCTGCCCTCCAGCTCTCCTACACTGTATTGCCTGCCTGCCCTCTTTTGGGGCATAAATGTGTGAGTGGATTAATGGGAGAAGGCATTCTAGTTTAGAGGCTGGAATGAAGTTCCAAAATTCGCGGAGCGCTGAGGGTTGGTTGGTGAGGTCTCTGAAAAATTCCTGTGGGTTGGCTTTCATTCAGGCGGCCATTGCTATTACACCCTGGTGTCTGTCATTGGCTGCATGGGAATTAGGGGGCATATTTGCGCCTTCTGCCTTTGCAATAGACGGCGTCACTTGGAAGGCATCGAGTATCCCAATGGGTGAGCTGCGAAATGATGTGAGAGGCGTATTGGGGCCCTCCGCCGCTGCTGTCTGGCGACCCTGATGGAGGCGTCAGTGATTCCAGGTCGGTGAACTAAACCAATGACACAAGTCTTTGACGCTCTTGGGAAGTCCGGAAGGGCTGAGAAAGCTAAGGCAGTAATCTAACTTGGCCACAAAGCAAGAGATCCTTGGTTGGGTTCTGGAAAGGAGGAAGGTGGGGTGTGTAGGAAAACCAAAATGTAAGGCAGAAGGTAGAACAGACAGAGTTAAGGTGGAGCTGTGTTTATTAGAGAACAACTCACAGCTCCAGCTTGTTACCCAAGGTAGTTTGACATGTCAAAAGTATACCTGCTACCACCTGACACCAAATGAGACTCGTTGGGAGGATGAGGGCTTCCCTGGTCCCAGCGGTGCAGGAGCCAGTTCTCTTAGCAAAAGCGCGGGCTACGGAAGATTGAAGCGAGTGGAGCTGGGCGACCGATATGAGGCTGCACGACAGCACAGTCAAATTGTGAGAGCCTGGCGACAACTGCTGAAATGACCTTGATGGCCTCTCTGCGTGCTCCTTATGTACCCTGCGAGTCAGGGAGAATGGGGGAGGGGGGAAAGGGGCAAAGATAACGCCTGCACTCCCTCCAGGACTGGGAGGCACAGGGTGTTTTGCCACCCGTACTTTGTCGGCACTTGTAGATGCGTGGTGGAAGTTCTACGTACAGGTGCAGGTGGTGTGACGTCATGCAGGAAGAGGGGGAAATTGGCCTGCGAAACCATGAAGAGGCTCAATGGAGATGCACCCACAGTGCCTCACGTACATGGTATCTGTTAACTAATAGTGTTCAAGAATTGTTACATGCCTATCGCTAGCTACCATTTCTGTTTAGTGTGTGTAAACTGAGAGTGTGAAAATTTCTTAGATTGACGTTTTCAGATCTTCAGCACAGTACATTAAAAATGATCTTTAGGTTAGCATAATACTTTAATTTCTATTACCCAGCTTTATAAATGTAGGGCCTGTGATTAAAGTTACATTCATGTATGTCATCAACAAAAAGACTACATTATTTTAATGTTGTTGTTATAAGGCAACACTGTAGGGGATAGGTGAGTATGGGTCTGCTAAGTGTCTTTGTGATTCCAAACTCTGGTAGTGAAAAATGGTTACAGGCACTTTAGTACTACTTTCGTACAAATAATTGAATTTATTCTCAGGTGATGAAAATATAACTGCTTTGAGCGGCGTCTTCCCGAATGTGGAAGAGCTTAAAAACAGCACGTTTGTACCAGAAGTGACCATGAAATCGCTGAGCATGGCAGATGAAACTGACGGCAATTATGTTTCACGTCTCAATACAAGCGACCCAGACCAGGCGCAGGCTGAAGAACCCTCTGCCTCCTCAGCTGACAGACAGAACCTTCAGCTCAGTGCAGTAAAGACACACAGCCCAACACTGGAGCTCTTCTCTGCCGCAGTATCGCCGTCACTTAGCTCAGCAGCAAATGAGAGCCAAGCTAGGTATGTTGTTTCCAGAAGTTGGCGTTTTTAGTATGTACTGCGATTGTACAGTAAACTGTCTCTAGACCTATTACAACTTCTGATGGTTACCGAGAATGCCGTCATATTATAGAGACGATCATAATAACAAATTTGGAAACTGTTAGGTCTGTTTAAACCTATAGGTGATTCGGGATAAAGTGAGCACTCAAAATAGCCCTGATTAATTAATATTTTCTGCCAGTTTATATCATTCCGCTGCATGTAAACATAGTCATTGCCACGTGCTTTTATTTACATGGGCTTGTGCAATGTTTACATTTACATTACACTGCTGCAATAAATATTATCTATAATATCTACTCATTAAATGAACGGGCGCTGTGTATTGTGACATGCACTGCCACATAGCACATACTTGATTTCTCATCATACAATAATTTCAAATTTTTTTTGTTGTGTTGTTTCCTGTTCGCAGCACCTGGTGTAACGTGGCTCTTCTGGTTGGTGATGTTGTAGTCTGTTTGCGGAGCCACTTGTAACGTGCCCTTTCACGTCTGTCGTACTCTCTGCACATTGTCGATGATGAATCTGTCTGTGTGTGAAAACTGTGTGGAGTGGACACACACAGATCAAGTGCTCAGCAGCTTATTCTGTTACTCGTACCCGGATAGCAGCTTTGTCCCTTAGGTTTTTATTTTTTGATTAAATATAGTGGCATAAGTACCAACAAAAACAAAGCCAGGAACATCTTCCTTACGGTTATTTATTTGTAACCATAACCAATTTGTTTCATTACAAGAGTTGCCCACAGCAACTAAACAGAATACTAAACAAAATCAAAGATAACAGGTGACGTAACAATATAGTAGTTATTATTGATAGGACCCGGTAGTTTTCGCGAAAAGATTTTTGCCCCACTTTGTTGCAGTGTCTTCTTGCGTGTACATCTGCACCTCAACTTCGTGATTATTTGGAGAGATTTTTTGTGCAGAGGCATTATTCATTTGACTGTGCCAATCAGTACATGGATAACTGTGACATATCATGTCTGTGATTTGCGGATTTAACCTCTACACGCTGGGTGTTAAGGCATCCAATCACTGACCACAAAGCAGAGATGCAGGTGCGCACGTAAGGCACTGAAACAAAGTGCTGCAAAAATCTTTTCGCGAAAACTACTGGGCCCTATAGTGTATGCCCAAGAGGATGTCGCAGCTCGATACCTCGCCTTACAAACATAGTACTCACGAGTACTGCTCTTCCTGGGTGGACACCCGCACTTACTTGGCCGAGCGGCGGAGTGATACAACGGGACCCAAGTTGTTTGAAAACTGGTTAATTGACATTTATTATGGAAGAAATGTATGTAGCATGTTACTGACAAATTTACAAAGTATTTTACTCCAGAATAACATCTAGCTATTCATTATTTTATTAACTGGTGATTCGATCGTCAATCTGTCGCGGATCACCACCTTTTCCGAGTTCAGTTGCGCACGGCACTATCAGCACTATCACCCAAGATGAAGACCTAATGGGCTGCTGACTAAGTTGCATCTAGCGTATATCTGCATGTGCCACCAAGCATCTGCACTCTGACTTGCCTGCCAGATAAATCCCATCCCAGAGGGAGGCGAGCTCAGAGTCGACTTGAAATTTTCAAAATTAAATTCTCTTTGAAATGAGTCCAAACACGAAATAAATCAGATAAAATTAACCTGTAAAATTTACTACCTTCATCTTGCTTTAACAGTTAAAATTTAAATTTTGATTAGTTTTAATGTTAATTTCACTTCCACCATCACCAATTAAAATGTTGGATCCCGCCGTATATATCCGTACACTTGATTAAGTTGGCATGATTAAATGTTTAAAAACAACAAAAAAATCAATTAAAGGAAACAACACACCAAAAAAAATTGAAATTATTGTATGATAAGAAATCAAGTTTGTGCTATGTGGCAGTGCACGTCACAGGCTGGTGATCGTAAAACATGACATGTTACAGATTACTAATGACTTCACATCATTTAGCGATGATATTCATAAACCACTTCTTCTAATACTATTGAATGTGTTCATTTGAAACCCATATTTATTACACAATGGACAAACACAGTGAAGGAAGCGGCAAAAACCTAACTCTGGTGCCACCTATCGGTGGAATTTTGAACTACGTCTGTGGCGCGAGTGTTAGCGGCAATGTGTCAATGACGGTTTTGAATTCAGCGGGCAGTTTCATCACTTTGTGGTGGTGCTAATCAAGTCAAACTACACAGTCAATAGGTATGTCAATAAGATCGTAAATAAATATTTTAAAGTACTATATAGTATACAGAGATGTCTATTGCATTTGATGTTCTTTCACTAATGCTGTATTCAAATTAGAAAATACACGGAACTACATGCAATGAGTCACTACCAACTATACAAACAATAATGTAACTGTTGTTAATGTTGACTAATATGCAGTAACGGCTAGTGATTTTTTTCAAAGGTTAAATCTTTATTGCTCACTTTATTCAGAATGACCTATACCTACCTCTATGCGTCAAACCTCACAATTTTATTTCCGGTAATTTCATGTTCAATTCTTTCTTGCACATAAAAAACTACTTTTTAAATTAAATATGAATATACATTACTTTAATAGCTATATGTCTCCTGATAATTTTTATGCAGAAGAACGGTACATTGGACCACTCATTACAATTAAAAAAGGCATAACCACAGCTTGACTTGCTCATTGATTGTGAGTGAAAAAATAGACTATGTGTGTGTAGTTAGGTACAGTATTATTAAAGATATAAATTATATATATATATGTATTACACAGGTCTCATAAGTCATACAATTCCCATGATGGACATAATGATCAAAATGTTTGGGTGCAGTTTTGTAATATGTAAGTGTGCTCCTTGTGCTTGCTTTGGTCTGGCCGCAGGGGTCGCCGCCGGTGTATATAAGAAGGGCAGTTAAGTGCGCAGTCAGTACCGCTTGATTTTTCTTCCACCAGACACAAGAACACATGTACTGCCAAATCAGGGCATTAATTTTCTAGCAGATGAAAAAACATTTTGCTACACATACATTTAGGGCCATGAAATAATATGACGTAGATTAATAGTCTTTCTGTATGGTGATTATGCATTGCGTTTAATTACTGGTTAAGCATTGCAAAGGCTTGTGACATTAAATGAACTTACGTGGGGCAACGGTATCTGGCTTGAGGGGCAGTTGGCTTGAGGCGTGTGAAAATGTAAGGAAACAGTAATAATTAAATACGAGAGCTTTCAAACATGATTGTTTTGCAGTACCATATGATGCAAAATGTTTATAGAATTCTCAAATGTTGTAAAATGTTTCATCACAAACAGTACAGCATGAACTATGAATACTGAAGATGTGCTGATTAGCATAATCATGCACTGTGTAAATAGGTAAGTTTGGAATATTTCAAAAGTTTGTCACACGAAGAGGTAAATTTAAAAAAACTGTAGTATATATCAATAATGATATAATATTTTGCTACATAAAAATATCCAACAGCGTGATGGACATTACAGCTGTAAACACACACAAGCAATGTGATTTTCTCTCAGTCTGCTTTCAATAAAGAAACTGTTAAGGCCTTGTTACGGAGTTTTGCAGTGATTTCAAAAATATTTTTTTTATTGCTACCTAATACGCATATCAAAATTTCGCTGCACAGTTTTGACACTTATATGTTATAATTTGTTGCTGAATTTTTTTGTAGAATTATACTGAACCGTTTTTTAGATTTCATTACCCAAAGTACCACGTTTTTCGTCGTGAAAATAAGCAAAAATGAAGGAAATTATTTTTTTGCTGGTGAATGGTACGTTAGTTTAAAAAACGTGTCCACAGTATTGTGCATCGTGTGATTGCACATTGACTCAAATTTTTTCAAAATTTTTGGTTAAAAAATATTGGAGTTATTGGCACCAGTCTGAAAAAAACTCGGAAACAAGCCCTTAAGAACCATTTACTACTTGCACCCATGTGATAAGAGAAAAGGTAGGTACGTGTTTACCTTTAAAAAGCAATGGCACATTTTGATAAAGTGTGTTCTCTCCAAAGGTTATGTACTTGAAAAGATCCATCTGCAACTAGTTATTCCAAACTGAGACACTAGTACCCCTCTTTCATCCATCCCCCTCCTCCCTTAGCCCTTCTCCCCTAGCTGTGCACTTTCCTGTTTCTTTTCATTGTTTTATAGTGATTCAATTTTTCACTTTTGGTAAACTGTCACAAACATTTTGTTATGTTGATTGTTTTCAAACTGAAGGATAAAAGGTGCGGAAAATAACTAACTGTGCACTGGTTAAAAATTGTTTCTCCTTTTCGCTAAATAAATATAATATTTCACTTTCCAACTGCATTGGCCTGCTGTGTGTGTACGTACGTGTGGGTTAGTGACCCACACCAACTCAACCACCAGAAACACTGTTGCCATGTCTCATGTTAAGACTTCTGTACGCCAGGCAAAGAGAGAGAATACCATATCCACAAACAAGCAAAAGGTTACAGGGACGAAACAGGTAGCTGCCACACATGTAAAGGAAAGCATTCCAATGCTTGATGGGAGTATGGTGAGCAAAGTCTGTGTGTATTGGCTGATGTTGACAACTGAGGAGGAGGGTCGTAATAGAGGTGTTTAACTGTACAAAACTACCCTATCAGTTTGTCAGTTTGGTTCAGAGTTGACATAATCTATACTCTATTCACTCCGTTCTTTATATAGTGTTCTAAAACTATGATTTGTGTGATTGTCCAGTGTTCAGTTTTTAATGTGCAGCAAATTGTGTCAAATGCAAAATCCACTATATCATTACAATTGACCCATACTGAAATCATAATTACCAAATTACCAATAAGTTAGATTGAAACTATAAGCTGTTGCAGTGAATGGGTTTCCAGTTTATAAAAAAAAAGCCACTTGTATGAAGCAGTTTTCATCTCGATTTGTTATAAAACTTGAAAACTTGTGTGAGTGTAAATTTTCATATTTTGTATGTAATGTTGGATGATATTATATTCTTTGTACGCTTTATACTTTTATAATGTTGTACTGCATATTTTTCTTTAAAAAATTTCAGAGTGGGAAACAATATCATGTACCATGGGAGTGCAGTGGTCAAATTACACACTTTCCACTTCAGTTATCCATATTTAGTTGGTAAGACAGAGGGGTGATATTTTGGTAAACATTAAACAGAGTGGTCTTGAAATTAGTAATTATATCAAATGAGAATATAATAGTGTCACAATGTGAGAGTTGGGGGAAGTGTGAATACCCAGTGAAAACCCACCGGCCAAATACAAAGCCTGCTTGCTACAGTTCGTACATGTGAAGTGGGAGCGACCCCAGCAGTGACTGAACTCATATCTTCAAGACGGGTTTTGAGTGGTCTGACTGCTGCATCTCCATAGTTCTTTCCTGGTTGGTTCACCCATATTTCCACTTGTGGTAAATGAGGATTGGTGGGTTTTCTCTCAGATCTCATGATTTCCTTGTTCATACATTAATTTATGCTCCACTCTTTTCTCATCTCACCTCGTCTGTGAAGCAGGACGGGGCTGGATGACAACTCCCTGGAACTGAAGAGAAGCCAGAGTTATGGCGTGGACCAGGTGTTGTCACCATCATGCTCGAGTGCAGTGCCGTGGTTGAGACGACACCTGCTGGTGGGCCATCGCAGTGAAGTGTCCAGCATCGTCGAGAGTACCCACGGAACTGAGGACGGTAAATCTGTTTGTCACATTATTTTAACTTGACTTTCTCACTCCATATGTAACTGTGATCTGTTTGAGTGTGAACCACTGAATACATAATGCAAAATATGTGATTATGGTGTGTTGTAAAATGTAAGACAAAAATACTTTATTGAAATTACACTAGAGGCATATTTTCTGAGACAAACAGTGTGAGATGTAATTGTTTGTCTACAATAAAAAATATGGTGTTGATTTAGGTAAATTTTATGTACATTTAAGTTTATGTTGGCAACACTCTTTTATAGATTGATAAGTGTCTTGTGTTTGCCCTGCCATCAAACAAAATTGGTTGTGTGTAGAGTTTGTTGCAATCACACATAAAGATCTTGTCTTTGTGTAAACCATCACCGGTTATTTCAAATGCCCTAACATTATCAGGTTATGGGCCCAGACATGTGAAGTATTGGTAGAAAGTTTTTCCTTCTGTAAAATACAGCAGTAAATATAGATCATCGTCAAGATTTTGGATCAAGACTGTTTGTTCATATTCTATACCAATAAAGAAGGAAATTGGATCCCAAGGAAAGAGAAGTAATTTTTACATTAGGTTATGAGATTGATCCCAAGTCATACAGGGTTTGTTTTCTTGTAGAAAGAAAGGTAACAGCTGCATGAAATGTAATCGTCAGAGGCAAACCTAGAGCCTTGTCAGCTGTACAAATGAAATCAACTGGAGAACAGAGCCAGAAGAGGCTGATAATACTGATAGAGAAAATGGTACTTCAGTACAATGTGAAGAAAATCTGCGTAGAGAAGTGGAGATGGTTAGAGAAGAAGCTGAGGGCACAAACAAGGAGGTGAGAAAATTTGAAGAGAAGGAGATGAAGGAATGACAAATGTTCATAAATAAAAACCAGAATCTGTTGTTAAGTGATTTTTATGGATTTGGTACAGATCTTTTGTGTCCATTTTTTTCTGAAGAAAATGTCACAGAAGAGAAAGTGAATTAATCAAGGATCATCCACAAAATTTAAAAACTTGAGACAGAGAGAAAATATGAAAAAGCCATCAAAATACAATGTCTTTGAAATGTGTTTCTTAGCCTTTTAAGAAGAGTAGTTAACCTATATGGAGGTAGTAAGAGGGCCAAATAAAAAGTAAAGGAGAGCTGCAATTAGAGAAGACCTGAATGCTACTGAAAGAAATAAAACATGGGTTAAGTAAATTTACCAGAATGAAAGAATGTATTAAATACCTAGTGGTTCTTTAAAAAAATGTAAAGGAAAGAATACAAGTCTGAATTTAAAGTTCGTCTTTTTGCCAATGGTTTTTAGCAGGGTGAGAATTTTGACTACAGTGAAAATTTTGCTCCCTTGGCCAAACTTCCAGCTCTCTGAATTTTGTTAGCTATTGTGGCAAACAGGGATATGAAAATTCATCAAATGGATGTAAAGAATGCTGTTTTGCCCAAAAAAGTTTTGTGTATTCCAATTGCTGGAACTCGTGGCGAGAGCTTTCAGATTTTTATATTCTACTTGCAAGTCGCATTCGCCGAGTGTGCACTGCGAACTATTTTTTCCGCTCTGTCTCTAGAGACAGTTCTGCATTTCAATGCAAATATGGCGGTGATCACGCTGGGTTGAAAATTCAGCAATCATCTACTTGCATAACACATAGGTAATATAAGGTGAAGTTATTGTGATTTTATCAATAATATTGTTTGTCGCTAAAACAGAGATAAAGTTAGTCTAGCCTCGTGGTTTGTGTACACATTTACTAGCTCATCAAGAAAGAGAAACTGGAGATAAGATCTTCCCGAATTTTGTAGATTTTAATTTCCATCTGTTATCAACATCTAGCTTCCATGTAGTTAATGATAAAAAATCATTTGTTGTTACCAATGTTTTGCACTGTAAATGCAGCGTATTCCAGTTGTTAGAGCATAAGCAATATGCACTCGTCGCGAACAGTCGTGTGACACACACCCTTGCCAGTTTTCAGATCGCTTCGAGAGTACCTCGAGAGCAGTCAGTTGGAACACGCCATAACATTCATCTTGAATGGTTCTGTTAAGACATATGTCAGGTTTAATGCACTAATATTTTAAATTATTTTTTCTTGTAAAGACTTTTAAATGACTTTGTGACCTCACTGTTCACTGTTTACATGATATTGGTTTATGTTTGAATTTACAATTTTAGTCATTGATGAAGGGTGTTCATTTACAATGAAAAATTTGGTGTTGTTTTAGATAAATTTCAAGTATTACTTGCATGCACACACACATATACTCAACTTATAGACACACACTCATACACTCACACACTCACTGAGTGACACACTCATTCACTGACTCCCTCACACTCACACATGTTAATACACTTATTCTCTCAAACACTCACGTTCTCACACTCTCACACTCTCACATTCACTCACACAAACATTGTATGCTGAATTCTGTATTAGAGTGTTATGTACCACCAACCTTAGGGTTTTTTTTCTTCTTCTCTTTGATCCTTAATTGTTCTTCTTGCATACGTGGTATTTTTCTGCATGTATTTGCTAGATAAGTTTCTTTGGTAGATTTTTCTTTGAATTTGTAATCAAATTACACAGTTCTGTTCTTTTAAATCTGTTTCTTCTAGAGGTGGAGGATTCGGTTTTATCATTTAGCAGTTACTGTGGCATGATTGTGGTTGCATTGTGTCTCTAAATACTGTTTCCTCTTGTAGAGATGAGGGCTGACAGTCTCAGCTTTAATAACTCTTATTATGTCACATTTCATATGATGCAGTAATATTCATGTAGAGACCAATATAAGCCACGTGTACCACAGTCAGTAGATCACTTGCCTTTTACCAAGATGATTCTGGTTTGATTCTTAGTGAGGTTGGTCCCCGATTTTCTCATGTGGGAATTATGCCGGATGATATCTCTAGTCTGCGAGTTTCCTTGCGTATCTCCTGTTTTTGTCTCCTGCCCTTCTCTTCCGTACTTCTCTACCATACAGTTCCATTTCATGTCATCTTTCAGGCACTGGCAAATGCTTTTCGGCTTCCAGTCAGGCAGTCTGCCATCTGGATGCGATGTCCTACCCTGGGTACTTGCTCCGTACACAGTTTATTCATTTGAAGGTCAAATATATTTTTCTACTCTAGTATTTTGTACTTTTCGGATACTTTAATTATAGGAGTACTTTTATAATGCTTCATAAATTGAAAACATTTTCCACCCAATTCAATATTTAATTTTCTGAAGATTATTTAATTAAATGAGCTCTTTTTGACCATGTTGGTGTGTTCAGACAACTTGCATCCCATTCCTGTGGTCTGGGCTCAATTCCAAGCTGGGCTATCTAGATTTTCACATGTTAAAAACATAGCAGACATTGTGATTGGCTGACTGATTTTCTTGTAAATTTCTAATTTCATGCACACTGGAATACATTACTGCTCCACTCTCATCTCTTTTTTTGCTTCACCCGTTCTTCCAACCGGCATGATGAAGAACACTTTTCTTAGTTAGAGTTGCCAACCTTATCCTCGTCCCGGCATTCTCACTTAGAAGTTGACCCTATTTGAGGCTAGACACGTAGTGTGAATTTTTCCTCTGTATCTTTCAGTATTGGATGTGAGCTTTATTATTTAATTTTAACATCGAAATATTGTAAGTTAATGTAATAAATGCATTGTACAAACATATTTTAGTTTGTGACATTAGATTTTTTGATGTATTTGCAGCCTCTAAAGTCTTTTTTTGGTAGTTTCAAAAACTTTTTCATCTTCGACATAAACAATAGTGTGTGTGAGTATTTAAAGGAATGTACTTTCCGAAACAGAATTGTGTGTGCAGGCTACGAGGGTGATAGCAGCGACTCGGCAGACGATTGTGACTGGGTTCACGACCAGGAATCACGGCTGCCAGCTTTACCCAAATTCTGGCTGATCATGTCTGTGGACAAGGATGCTGTAACACTCTACTTCCACTGCAGGTTTGCCTCACTACCTCTCTCTTTGTGTCGGTGCCATAATTACTCTTCTGTAGACCTGTTACTGCTCAACACAATGAAGCGGAGATGAGCGCGTGTTGTGTGTATGTATGTGTGTGTATGTGTGTGTGTGTGAGCAAAAGGGAGAAGAGATAGGGAAGAAACTTAGTCATCACATGGTTTGCCGTGCCCCTCTGAACAGCTTCGCTTTGGTGTTGCATGCGTGGCCTAACTCCCCAGGCGCGCAACATAATTAATGTGCGTGCTGCAAGTGTATTCTAGCAATCGTTTTTGGAACATTTTCATAGTTTTTTTTACAGCTGCGACTTAATGATTTACTGTAGCCACTCACATTATTTCTGAATTCTTGTAAACTTATTTTAAATAAAGTTTCCTGCTTGAGATATGTTAAATTTTTCTATTTTATTCCCTTTAAATTATTGAAATTAACAATTTTTTTGACGAGGATTGAGAATATTGTTGTAGTTGCAGGGCTCGACTGTATGTAAATGATTACCGCCCCGTAAAGGAAGTGCTGTGAGCACCATCAGTTTACTTATCATTACTTCCATTTCAGGCATAATGTCTTTGTGATACATAAAATCAACTAGATATGTAACAGAAGTGAGCCCACTTAAAAGTAGAAAACTGGCACCTGGGAGCTAAGCTACCTTCCAGCTTGTGTTTCAAATTTCATAGATTGAACTGAATTGGGCTGTGCACATCTTAAACACGTGAGAAGACTGGCTACCCAGTTCAGTCCAGCTTAACCTCCCCCTCGCTTGCCTGCAGGACCTATGAATAGGGCTACCAACCCCAATTCTTGGTCAGTCTGGAAATAGTGTGCCACACTTTACATTTTCCTTTTCAGTCAGTTGCAGTGTTCACAGCCTGCACTGCACTTTGCTACATACTTTGTATACTCTAGTTTATGGATATCATAACTGGTTTGCCAAAATAACAATGGCTGCTCTTTTATTGATCAGTTTGTGTCGCCCTCAGCCCATTGTATGCACATTCACTCTGGCTGCTTATTATCTTTAACTCAGTGAATAGTTAGCATTAAAGTTGCCCTTCAGACACCATCAAGCTAGGTGGCCCAATGTATGTCAGATAATAAAAACCCAAAATTGTGTCCAGTTGTATTCATTATGACTCGCCTCACCCTGCCCCCTCCACCCGTTCCTGTCCCTGCCATATATCCTTGTCTGTAGTGCAGCTGACACCATTACAACTCAGCAGTCAGCTATTTACCAATAATTCTACCCTGAGACTCTGTAAACTCCTTGCATCTGAAAGGTGTGACTGGCAATAATGAAGATTTACCACCACTTCACCCTCTAGAAATTAGAATGGGAGGTATTCTAAGGCCCTATGCATGTGGAGCTCCTCCCTGGCAATAATGCTGCCTGGACAATGATCATGTGAACAGGTATAGTGCACTTGTCTGGCTCTGGCACTCCTAGAGTACAATGACTGATGATACTTCCACCAAACCTAGTCACCTTACAAACGTGTCACAAGACAACAGGCATCTAGTACCAGTAATTACACCTCCAGGCCTCTCAACCATTTCTTCCACTATAATTCACCTCTTATCACCCCCTTGCAAATCAACTTTTATTTACTGCAATCAGTTATGGCTGGCTATATTATGTGCATAACGAGAACACGCACCCCTCCGCCTTCACACGGCGTTATACTACCACTGGAGCCAACCGCAGTAGAGAAACATCCAACATCCTCGACCAGCAGGAAGTTCCCTTCTCAGAAAGCCCACAGCGAGAGGTCCGCCCGCACCAGCAAGTGAAGAGGGCATGTCTTTAGTACAGTGAAATTAATAAAATCTCTGTGGTTTGAGTTTTAGTATTTGTAGCAGCCAAGTTTTGTGTATACGTTGCTTCTGAGGCTTATTTTTAGTAAGTTAGTTTAATGGAATCAAATAATTGTGTGTGTGTATGTATGTTGTTTCCTGCAGACTGCATGCATTGCAACCAGTACTTGTGACCAACTACTTGGAAGTCCAGAGGATGATGGTGTCATACGTCAAGGAATTATGCAAGCTAGTTAACCAGACATGTCTGCTGCAAGAACTTCATGACACACGCATGTGCAGTCCATTGCTTGAACCAGAACCTGGCGATTGCATTTGGGTTGCTGGAAACCCAGTTACCTTGAGCAATGAAGTTGGGACTCCTTCAAATACTTTAGATGGTGAGTAGAATTATTATTTATTTGGAAATGAGCGTTGTCCAGTACTGTAAAGTAAAGGAAATTATTATACTGTATTTCTATTGACAGATGAACGCCTACAGAAAGGGCAAAGTGTTAAAGAGACTTGCGACTTTTCGCCTGGCTGCTTTGCTTGCAACGTCGTGTGGGAGAGGCATTTTTTTCTGCATCCGCGTCTCAAGTCTGGAGCTGGGAAACCCAGCTTGTCGAGAGGAATTCAAGCGTTGTGCTCTGTTTTAAACCGGTTTTCTGTGAACAATCGCAAAAACATGTTCGTCTACCAGGATAAGATGAACAATGTTTTCTACCTGAGGCTTCATGAAAAGCTGCGTTGGCCAAGCAAAATGACTCCTACTAGCATCGGTAGATCAGACACAGATGACTACTCACCTGGACAGGTGTCAAGAAGCTCGTCCATTTCATCTCTGAATGCTCGCAAGCACCATCTCAGGTCAATGATGTCATCTTTGAAAAGTAGCGAGGACTTTGTTGCACAGGTGAGTTAATCTATTTCGTACTTCGTCCACACACTAATATTGTCTGAAATAAGAATATTACTGCATTAACTATGTTAAGAGAACATGTCACGTAAATTAAAGATGGACTCATTGAAGTGTACAAGGTTTTCAAAGTCAATATCAAAAAACTAAAAAATTTCAGTCTTAGGTTTAATTTTTGCCAGCTTTGTAAGAAAACATTTTTCCATAGTGATTGTACATTTAATTGTTGTGCAAGGGATCATGCTAAAAGAATCCATTATTTTGGTAAAATATTTACCTATGTATTTACATTGTTATAAAATACAGTAAATCTTGCTCGTATGGCACTTAGTTTGTGGAGATATTTTGGAACTATGAAATAACTAAATAAAAATTTCAATATGTAGTTGAAAACCATCAACAAAAATCTATTAAAATGTGGTTATAAGCAGCAATATGTAAAAACAATACAGGTTGTACAAGCTGAATGCTCAGGCAATGTATTTTGTAATGTAACTGAAAAAATTTCATTAAGAATTTGTTGCCTCTGGTAAGGATAAATGGACAAAGAGTAGCGTGTGTGTAGCCGAAGTTTGCATGAACATGAGACTCGGTGGGTATGGGCTACGACACAACCTATAACTGCAGACTCCCCTTTGTCCGACGAATGTTAATCTGAATGAGCCAGGTGAGAATGCAGTTGGCAGAGGGACGAGATTCTCATAAATGGTGATAAAGCCGTGAACACTCACCTTAAAATAGGGTTTTAAGTAGGCAGCGTTTGCGAGTAAAAATGTTTTTAAGCAGGTGCCATACATCCAATAATCTGTGAACGGGACCGGCTTTTGGTTTCGGCGGCTTCTTCAGCGGACTAATCAGTGATTTCCGCAGGCGTCGATACTCTTTAGGATCTTATCTACACGTAGGGGGCTTCATCGGTCTGGCCTCTGGCAGCTGATTGTGCCTTTTACTGTCTAGAAAGATCAGAATGTGTAGGTGCTTCACCTGGAAGAGGTACGGCTGGTAGAACTACGTGGCTCAAGTCTGGCTGGACTGGGTTACAATTCTCTCTTCTGAACTTCGCAGCTTCAAATTTGAGTTCCTAGATACTACTAGTGGTATTACCAGGTTGGGGAGCACTCTCTCATATCTCAGACATTTAAGCAAAAAAGATTACAAATAGTTCAAGTTCCACACTATATGTTGAAACTTGCACAGGGTTTACAACGTACTGTCACTGATTGCATATGAATATTTACAGCTTGATCTCAGTTCTTCTTTATACATACCACATTGGGAAATGTACGGATTAAAAAAGAGTTTATATAATTCTTGGGGAAAAGTTTTCAATTTATTTCTGTAAGAAAAATGTCAGCATTTGTGTTTCAAGCTACCAGTATTTTTAATTTTAACATCAGTATCACTAGAAATAAAAGCCACAATTTTTTATAATACGTGAATGTATAGCAGAGTTATGTTTGTACTGAAATCAATAACTGTGTGCATTTGAGCTATCTCTTTATGTAAACATTCATATTGTTAAACTGTGCAAACTCTAACTACAACTTTATTATATTAATTTATATTATCAATACAACAAATAGGAACGATGTGAATAATTTTTAAAAATAACTACGACCTTAGAATGCTATTTAGTGGTTGCGAGTATAACCAGGGCCGTCGAGAGCTAGCTGGGGCCCAAGGGATACAAATACCCACCTCTCCAACATTTAAAACATATTACCATCAGAAAGAGGTGTAAACTCTTTAATTAAATACATGTCATGTAATACATGGAAGGTTTGTTATAACAAACGGTAGTAGGTTTAATTTAATTAGTAAGGAAAGTGAGCTTAGATATTGTCGATAGCGAAGGCCATAGAGGTCGATTCGCACAACTTGACACAATGACATGAACTGGGATAGAAGTTGGGCATAGCTACTGTATAAGAGAAAGAGGTCTTGACACTGCCTATGTTCTCCAGCAATAGAAAGTGACCCCCTTTTTGTTGCCGAGCGCTAGTAGTAATTTGGTGGAACGTTTGTCTTGTTTACATCTGGTGGCGTTACAATTTTCACAATTATTTATATTAAATTTTGTTAATATGGTAAGCTTATATAGTAGATGTATGTTTCGTGTCCATAAATGCATTGGCATGTGTAAAACTGTTTATGTATGTCATCTGAAAAAAAAAAAACATATTCGAACAAAATCTATTGTTTCCCGCCCTACAAAATTTTAGAATCGTTGCAATGTGTGTCTACATGCAAAAGATTGGAAAACTAAATTTTATGGTAGAAAAAATGTATGTTGTAATACAAAATTACATTAAAATTTTTTTTTTCTTCTAAATAATCTACGCAATTCCGATAACAACCTCACATTTTAAGCTAAGCCAAATACAAAACAAGACAAATCTTCCACTAAATTAAAACTACTAGCGCTCGGTGGCAAAAAGGGAGTCACATTTTATTTCTCAGTGTTAAGACCTCTACCTTCATAGACCATGGGCATGGCATTTGTTAAGCAACCATCCCAGCATTCACCTGGATATATTTCAGGACGCCATGATAAGTGCAAATTAACATGTTACTCTTGCGCCATCTCGCTCGGTATATAAAATCTGTAGTATAAATTATACTCTGCTACAGTCTGATCACAGGTGTTACAACTTTTACATACTGAAATTCAAAAACACTGAAAATATGGCTACGAAAGCAGTTATACTAGGTCATACTCAGATAACAAAAGTTGCAGTATAAAAATAATACTTTACATAGAATCATGTAGGTAGTACAAATTTTACTCTGCCAGAGTCTGATCGCAGGTAAAAAATTCCACTTAATAAATAATAAATAACATAAAATCATGAAGTATCAATTTATTATACTTGACCACAGTCAGCTAACAGTTGTTGAGAAAGGAACATTAATAATTTACGTAGAAACATTAATTATAAATAGAAAAATATTCTGTTTACAGTCTGATCACACATGTTGCAAATTCATTTCAGTTGTGCTTTACGATTTTTTCGATTAGCAAATGTCTCAGTGACCTGACTAAAATCTAATTTATTTTGCAAGTTCGGCTTCTACTGCCAAAGTTCCTAGGATTGTCAAACGGTCTTGACACATTGTAAATCACAGTATATTCTTACAAAATAATCACAGAGCAACAATGATATTAGGAAATAAAATATCCAGTTTCATTTCATGAAGCTGATTCGCCAACTGCATAGGAAGAAGAATTTTCGGTCCTAAATTGGGAAGATGAATTGCTTTGAGATGTTACAGTTCCTTACATATTTCCTCACTTATGTCTACACTATATTTCCTAAGAAATCGTCTTCCACGTTCGCGAACTTATTCTTGCCCCTTCTCCGAATATTTCCATAAGATGCTGAAAATGATAGAGTATTTAGCAGTTTCCCTCTGTTTTAAGATGCTCTCTGTAACATGGTTTGCGCAACATTCAGTGAATTCATTTTGAATTTCTGCTGACAAATAATGCACCTGAAGTTGTCTTTGCCCCGTTTGAGATTCCTTTACTTGTTTAGATGATTCACAAGTAATGGATCATAGTGGCTTATCAGCTGTAATATCTCGAAGAAGTTTTCCTTTCTGGGATCGCAAAGTAGATTACTTTCCCCACGAAAAGCCAAGCTACGTTCTCCAAGGAATATGGTAACATCAAGAAACCTGCAGATTAGTTGTTTCCAAACTTCAATTTGAGAGTGAATACTGCGCAGTAGTAATTTGTTAATAGTAACTTCTTATCCCAGCTTCATTTCCGAACTGCAAACTGTGTAGAATACACAGCAACTTTTATGATTACAGCTGCTTTCACGTTCTGGAAATTTGTCGTAAATCTTTGTACAGTTTTTGCAGGGTCCCCAACCAGTGAAATTGGACAGAACACAACGACTTGATGGTGGCAACTTACTAAACAAACTGCAAGCGAAACAGGATAATCCTTGTTTGGCATCACTCCATACAAGCCAGTCACGTGGTTAAACTTCACTTTATTTCAAGTTGCAGTATACGATGCAGGAACATGGTCTCTTGCATCAGTAGGCAGTGTCTTAGGGTTTGGCTTCGGCCCTCGCCGAACACCATCTTCACTATCATGTGAAGAGGGGTTTGATTTAAGCAGACCTATATCAAAATCCAGCCGTTTTCTCCCATGGAATCAGTCTCGATTTTGATCTTCTGATTGATATGAAGATGACTTACCCATTGAATCAATGAAGGTGTAGCCAACTGTAAACTCTTCCTGCTGTACTGTTGTATGTATTAAATCATGAGAACTGCTGGGTACTTGTTTCATAAGGTTCCCACCATCTGCGTCAGCACTTTTTTCCTATTTGTCACATGAACTGCCTGTTAGCGCTTTCAGTTGTATTAATGTAAGCATTGGAGTTGGAGATAACACTGCATGTCATTATATTGTCATCTAACCTATCAATATCATCATCAAGTTGATTGCTTCTATCATTAGCATTTTCCAAGTCTGTTTTGTCACCTTCAGTTTTTTGCAGCAATTCCAGTCACATAGTTTGTAATACAGTAGAACCCCTATATTACACTTTCTAAGGGACAAATGAAAAATGGTGTAAATGAAGGGAAAGTGTAAATGGAGGGAAACAACAAAAACTGTAACAAAACATCTGTTATTTAAAATATTTTACAAGTTAATTCATAATTGCAGTACAGATTATATGTGTGACCTCAAAAAGTCTTTATAAGTACCTAACCTCTAACAAAAAAATCTTAGCATCAAAATTCTTCTGAGCATAGATTAAGAAAAGGTGTGATGTATACTACTAACATTGATTAAATTACCCCTTCTGTTTTTAAAACTTGTAATACGCATACATAATATAGTCCACAGTTTTCTCTCTATTAAAATTTCATCCTTTTTAAACAATATCAACATTTAATTTGAAATTTTAGGGGAAAATATTAATAGCTTCATAAAAAAATAAGTGTAAATCAGGGGAAGCAAGTATCAACTGAAGTGTAAATGGCAGGAATACAATACATTGTTAACATAGGGAAAATAATGGGAACCAGAAAAAATGGTGTATTTAAGGGGAAAGTGTAATTCAGGGGAATGTAAAATCGGGGTTCTACTGTAGATCTCTGGCCATGACTATAAATGTTGTCTAGAGCAGCCTTATCTTTTCTGTGCTCCAGACCACGGTTGTAGAAGAACAGGTCTGGACACTTGCCTGAAAACTTGACCCCCTTGTTGTTTGGCTGCAGTTCACCAAGTTGTCGAGAATATTGTCGTGTTTTATTGGCACTGCAGTTAGGGTGGTCGGACTCAAACTCCGCCCACTTCCTTCCCACTAAGATAAACAATTTATCAAAACAATTTTTTTACCAATTTATGAAATACTTCCTTTGCTCACAAATTTAAGAAAAGGCTCCAGAAATCTTTATTTATTTAACAATGGGAAAAAAGTGGGCGGAGTTTTGAGTCCGCCCGCCCGGATTACAACGCCAAAAAATACGACATTCTCGGTAACTTGACGAACTACAACCAAACAACAAGGAGGTCAAGCAAGACACATTGGTATATAGGCGAGTGTCCAGACCTGTTCTTCTACGACCGTGCTCTAGACTTATGATGATATTCCATGATACTTATCAATTTAGTAAAAGTATGTATTCCTAAACACATTTTATACTGTTAATAACAAATGGAATTATCAAATTTAATAGATTTTTACTAGGTCATAGACCACATTCCATTTGCTGCTGAGATAACTGGCCAGTAACAGGCCACAGGAACACCTACTGACTCCACACCATTGATTTTGACATTCACAACGATGTAAAAATTAAATGTGCTTACTAAAAACTGCACTTACCAAAGTCATGACTGTTATTGATTTTTCTTGAAACCATTTGCACAACCGTATGCTGTACACTGTACTTAGTTTTGTATAACATACTCGCACACAAACCGCTACTCTTACTTTATTTTGTATCACACTCTCAACATAGGGAATAAGGATCGCTATGCGACCACAGCAAAATGACTAGCAAGCTGCTAGTTAGAGAGCTCACTGCGACACCATCTATAATTAGCACCAGGTACTAGCAGTTCAGTCAGCAGTCATGTATCACTGGCTCGCTGCTTGCTAGCCAATTCACATACACGGTGGCGGCTCCAGGCATGGGCGAACCGGGCCCCGCACGAACAGACTCACAACTGCTGGATAACTGATCTGCGAAAATAATACCACTGTCTGCAATTTCAAACCACAGAATTTTGAGTAGGTGTTACATATGCGATAAGGAAATATGAAACCCTGATGGTTATTTTTTAAAATTGACTGTGAAGTAAGGCATTTAAAAATCGTTACAGTATCAGTTTTACACTTATCGCTGCTTTATCACCTAAAAGTTCATATTTCGGCACCATATATTTTTTTTCAGAGCTACCAGTAATTGAATATTGAATAACACAGTGTTATGCCTCAATATCACTTAGTATGGAATAAATGTTTGTTACTCATGAGTGACACTCACACAATCATTTTTAGCTAGCTTACACACTCTCGAGTTACAAGGAAATGCAAGTGGAATAACTGGAGCAAATACAATCAATATCACACGTTGCTACCATCTTTTTTTCAGAAAATTTTGACATACTGAGCTCCGTGGCCGGGCCCCTGAGAGAAGTCAGGGCCCCGGGCCCTGTTTACCCCTACTCATCCCCCTCTCGGCGGGCCTGAGTATAACTGCTCGAAGTATGCGTTAAATGTGTATACTTATAAAAATGTAGGGCCTATCGATACCAATAGTTTTAAAATCAGATATGTTTCATGCTTCGCAGATTAGCATAATTGTATGCGAAAACAGTCAGTTTTAAGTAGAATTACACACTTGGAAAAAAAATAATATAAGTTTGCATGCTTCGGATAAAACTTTAGGATTTTTAAGCATTCCATTAAATTTGTGTGATAAAAGCAGCAAGACATATGAATTACCAAAGTAATAAAACAGTGCAATAATGATGTGAATTGACCAGAAGCATTAGTTAAAAAACGGGAAGCTTTATAAAATTATATCAACACATGTATGAGTACATTTACATGTGAATACGTATAAACACATGCAGAGAGCATGCATTTTTACACTAACGTGGGTGTTCATAATTTAACTGCTGCAATAATGAATTACACAATATAATATTAGAAAAAAAAATAAAGAGTATAGTTTATTCTACATAGTAATTGTAACTTGAAACTTTTACCATACATAATTAGTAGTAATGTGTATTGTTATTAAGTTTAAGTATATTTTTGATTGAATATACTTGGAGGAATAAAATTCATTAACTTATGCTAAAATGTTAGTATGTGTAAAATTACAAAGATATATTTTACAGTAATAGTGCAGCAAAAATGCCACTGATGACTTGAATGTATTAGCAAGTACAGTTATAAGTTTACTATGTACTTTAAAATAAAACAATCACTTTGGAAGCTCTCCAAATGATTACAAATCCTTAAAATATAAGCTAATGTGAGGGTTCCTTTCTTCTTTAAAAATTAATAAACATTACGGCTAACTTAGTTATTAAGAGAAAACGAAACAGAACCCAATGCAAACATGTGGTTTGTAAGCAGGGTTTGAGATATTTTGAAATGAACATAAGGAAAAAAATTTTATGTTTGGGAATTTGACAGTCCATTCATTCTTACGCACATCATTCGGAAATCGAAGATAAGTAATTGAACTGCTAGCACAATAACAAAACCTTACACTACTAGTGCGGGCAGAAACAAAGCTATAGCAGAGACGTGGCAGGACTAACTCGGAGGGCTGTGAGCTACGTCACACCCGCGCCCCTTGCCCCTTAGTCCCCTCATCTTTATGCCAATTCTTGGGCCATCCTCCCCTCTACAGACCTTGGGTTAAGGTTACCAGCGGCATGACTAGGCATCCCTTGACACATAAAATGAGGTTTAGAAAGAAGTTTTGGGTTAGGTGAGGGAATGTCACGGCTCATGACACAAGATTAGGCTGCACACAAGTAGGCGCTGTGGATGTCACCCAACAGCATGAAAGATGGGATGATAGGGTAAGGTAAAGGTTGTCTGAAGTGGCCTTGCAGACGTCACCCACTCAGTGGGGGGAGTGTCAAGGTAACTCGGAGGCAGGCTAGGCAGAGTCCTTAATGACTGACTATATGGAGCTGAAAGCCCTCCTTATATTGGATGTTACAAAAAGGTACGGCCAAACTTTCAGGTAACATTCCACACACACAAAGAAAGAAAATATGTGATATGGACGTATGCCCGGAAACGCGTAATGTCCATGATAGAGCCCCTTCCATTACCTCTCGTTACTTGTCATCGTAAAAAACATTTCGTACAGACACTGTTCCAATTACCCAATGGAATATTTCGTTAGAATGTATGTTACTTCCTAGAATCACTGCCAGGTGGGCGACGTGACGGATGGTAATCGTGACTGCATTGCGTCTCTTCAACTCACATGAAATGATGGACTGGGAACACACAGTGGCCCACCTGGCTGTGAACCTAGGAAGTAAAGTACATTGTAAAGAACCAATCCATTGGGTATTTGGGACATTTTCTGTGCTAAGTGTTATGTACTATGATATTTAACGAGACGTAAGGAATTGAGCTATACACGGTAATTAAGTGTTTTCAGACATATGTCTAGATCACATATTTTCTTTCTTTGTGTGTGTGGAATGTTTCCAGAAAATTTAGCCGTACCTTTTTGTAACATCCTGTATACCCAGGCTCTAAGGGGTTCGGGTAAGGTGGGTGGCCTTCCGGAAGGGGGAGGAGACAACGGTACCTTGGTGAAGGCAGGCTGCAGGAGCAGGTTGGCCAACTACCCTGCGAGAACTATTGCCGCTTGGGCACTCAAAACTATTAACTCAACCCAAAAATTTCCCACTGACTTGATGCTCATGCCATGTGTTTTATTAAAAGAATCAAAATAATATTCACAGCATGAAGTATTTAGGGTTAGTCATATGACATTCTTTTATAACAAATGGTTTACAAAAGTCCTTGGTTACAGGTTGTCTGGGCACGTGGCCTGGATAGGTACATATTACATTCGTGAGCAATAATATTAGAAAATACAAGCACATAGTAATTAATAGTAGGAACCTGGCATCAAGTAGTATGATAAAATAAACTACGTACTTTACGTTGACAAAAAGGGGTAGGGCAAATTGTGGCTAAACGCAATATAGATACAGAAACACTGACAGTGCGAATGCAATGTTTCAAATCACAAGTGACAAATAAAAGTACTGTAGCTTCGCCTTTTTCAGAAACTGTTTTTGTCACTCTCTGTTATAAAGTTAGACCTTTATGCAGTTCTGCAGCTGTATTTTTTGTTTTTTACTGTTTATTTTGACTTGTTCACTTTTTTCACTCAACATTTTATTCGTAATGTATATGTATCAATATTTCATTAATGGAAACAAAATGAAATGCTTTGTTTTCTCACTAGAAACTTTTGCATATGTCGTGTCATATCTATTGCATTAGACTTCACACATTTTTGTTTATTTTCACTTACTCGTGAGTCTTTTCTGTAAGAATGAATATAATTTAACTCTGAATACATTACTGTCATACAGTTAGGGTATTGTTTGGTTTAGATTGCAGCATCCTATAAAATAGATTATTCTTTATCAATCGGAAATATCATTGAATGTACCTATTATTTCCAGCGGAAAATGTAAACATGGTTCATTTTGTACGGTGCATGTTATGCCTAATGGTGAAGTTGCTGTATGGTTTTTCATTATTCTTTACTTGACTGTTGTTTATACCCAAATTAGGTATTGTTGTACTGGGAGTAAATCTGCATAATCTGTAAACATGTATTCCATATGTAAAATCGCCTAGTTTTTGCCAGAGAAGTGTGGAAACATAACCACGCCCTGTTATAGATTTTAATGCACCCTCCTTCCCTTTTCCACCCTTACTTCTTGGGTGACGAAATGGTTGAAATTTGATCTTATCGATTCATACAGACAAGTTGTGAAGTGTCTATAAAATATAAAGGTTCCACTGTAGCATTATCTGGGATACCTGTTTATAATTTTTTTTATATTTTAGATTTCATAAACTTTTTATTTTTGTGCAGGCTGGAGATATTGGGCAGCGTTTGGAATCATTCAATGACAAGGAGAGTGCATACAATAATGCAGAAACATCATCTGCTTTGACATCTCCACTTTCAGTCAGAGCAGATGATGCAGTTGTTCTCAAAGTCCATGGCATTTCTGAAGCAGGTGAGCTTGTAACATGAAGTAGACTGTATTTCATTGCCTAATCATTGCATATTTAACAGAATTCTGTTCTAAAAGCTGGGCTGCAACCATTGTGTAGTGAAAATTTTAAAGTTAGAGTTAAATTAAAAGAACAAAATTGCAGTAGAACCTAATTCGTAATTACAAATGTGAAGACATAAATTTTTGGTATTTGTTACAATGATGTTTGTAATTTGTTATCCAGTGTTTCCAAAAACTGTAAAATTAAAAAAAAAAATATTCTCAAGCTCTTTAGCTCTAAAATGAGTACAAACATGCTTATTGCTGTGATTTATTTTTTCCAAAACCTACTATCATTCAAATTTAATAAAGTATATGCCATACATCTAGCAACCAGATCCAAGTACATATGCTCCATTACAAATGACCTATACAAGTTGATGCCCCACCGCTATGTTATTTAAATGACGCCCGCCTCCCGAGCTTGTCCCTTTGGAGGTTAAGCCTCACTAGTGTACCTCAGGTCTCGCTTATGTTAACGTAATTTTCCGATGCCATATTTTGTAGATGTAAGAAGGGTTGTGATGTTTTTGTACTTACCTGATGTCTTAATAACGTCCCGAGATGTATAAATTTAAGGTAATAAATATGTGCCACGTGTTTTGTAAATA
>PNEQ01034383.1:0-36902 GCA_003012365.1 Medauroidea extradentata
GGTTCATTTTGGTTAAAAATTATTAATAAATTTCACATCTGAATTCTATACTAAATGGTTGTTAAACGTAAGTTTTTTAGTACGTCACTTCCAGTAGAGTCAACACAACACCTTTACGTATATATATGAAAGTTTATTTTACTCCACACGTAAAAGTGAAAATAAGCAGTAAAATGTAATATACTTTAGTATACTACAACACGGCACTTTTTACAAATAAAAGCTGGAGAAAAAAATACCAGTCAAAGAAATGAGAAACAAAAAACGGTCTTGATAACTGCTAATACACGTTACCGTGTAATGTCCTTGGCTCAGTAAAGAGGCTGCATTTATGTAAGGTCAACATTTATGTAAGGTCAACATTTATGGAGCGTTAAGGGTTCCGCTGACCGCATGTGTAATGCAGTAACACCTCTTACAGTAAAAAAAAATGCTTTTACAAATAGTTCTTTAGGAAATAGTTCCCAAAAATATTTTCGTAAGCTTATAAAATTATTGTAAACTTTACAGGAAATGCTTGTAAATATACTAGTACGTCATGTATATTTACAGATATTTTTGTATGTTTACCAATAAAAACTCAACATTTACAAATAAATGCAGATTCTATAAGAATATTTTAAAGATACACAAAAAAATGTTTGATAACCAGTTTTCAAGATTTTTTTTTTTTTTGTAAAATTACAAAATATTTTGTCAAATATGACATGCCATCGAAGGTTATTTCGTTGCACAACAAACATTCTGCTCATAAAAATATATCTTACTAGTCCCCACCGGTATTTAGAAAATTCAGACCACTTTAATGACCTGCGTCATTCTTGTTGTAGTGCCTAGACTGATAAATGTTCTGGCATTAGTTAAAAAGCATTTTCTTGTAAAAGAGTACTAATTTTTTTTACTGGCGCTTCAGGTACTCAACTAGCTTGCAGTACTTTACTTATATTATTTTTACTATTGGACTACAAGCAGCGACTATATTTTATTTTGAGAAGCGTTGTTAATAGTCCAACGTATTTTCCATCCGTGTATTTCGAATACAGTTGGTATTTTCCCACATAAGGTGTAATGAAAAAGCTGTATTTAGCCATTTTCAGGGGCACGAAAATCATGATCCTAAGCGCACCGAATTTTTACACCTATAGCGATGTAGTTTGAAGTGTACTTTATTTTCTCATATATGCAAATTTAATGCACGTCAAGTACTTTCCTCAGATGAAGTACAATCGGAACTACCTGAAACACATTTCAAGCATACGCCAAAGAAGGCAGCTTAATAGTCGGTCTGTGATTATTCTGGTAAGCTAAAGCAATTAACTCATTTAAACTGCATTGTATAGTTAGGGACGTAAGGAATTCGAATTTTTAGGCATTAGATAGATTTAAAAAAATTGTACGTTTGTATCGTTTCCGCAACTACCCAACACACCATAGAAGGTGCTGAGCAAATAAAGTATGAACTAAATGCATTTGTTGTCAGCGTCAACAAACATACATTCTTGGAGTCTAGCCAACATGTCAGTGAACCCGCGAATTTTTCCTGTCTCTACACTGTTAATTAAAATCTGTGGAATTTTCACAGTTTCAATAAGTTGCAAGGTTTACTACTGGCGAATCTGATGTTTCGACAATGATCACTGATAAAAATGTGAGATAAAAGCAATTAGTAGATCTACTCCACTAATTAATCAGTACAAATTCTACTAATTTGTCTGTAATTTTAAAAGGAGGCCTACATTATAAATCTGTAACGAAAATGTTGTATCAACAATTACACATTATCTCAGTCTTCATGTAATAAATACCGTACCGCCATTTCTATAGCAATCACGCTACTAAATTTTTTATTTGCTCGTTCTTTAAAGTGAATTACGTGTTTTGATAAGTTACACCTAAGTTAAATGTACATTAATAGTTACAGAAGACCAACAAATTAATAAGTATATTCTTGTTGTATGGCTGTTGTTGATGGTTCAGTTTTAATAATGTTCAGTTTCATTCTGTTGCTCAGATGATTCACACTTAAGTACAAACAACAATTTCACTATTAAGAAAACTATGTACAATGGTAACACATACTGGTAAACAATAATATAAAATATTATAATTGCGATTCTTTCACGAAGTTTTCACTTTGGGTAAGTGGTTAAGGAAATGGGCTGGTATTCTTTGCTCTTTTTTTTTTTTTACTTGGCGCAGGTTTTCTTGAGCTTATCACGTAACAAAGAAAAAAAAAGCAAAACTACATTTCAAATAAAATTGCGCATTTTTGTACATCTGTGTAAATAAGTTCGTTATTTATCCAAAAAAAATTTGTGACACAGATTCAATAAGCTAGTTTATTTCGCAGTTGCAATCTATAGCTTTCCACTAATTCCCGATGGAGCGTTTTCAACAATTTAAATTTGTGGAAAATCACTGAAAAACTGTGCATACTCACAGAGTGCAGTTATACTTCACTTGAAAAAGCAGTTCCTTTACAAGTATTACAATGGACTCGATCCGCCAATTGAATTTCCACATATTCTTACGCTGTCATGAGACGGTGAGCATGTGTAACAACCATGCAGGAACAAGTAACGAACTATAACACTGAATAGCTTGCAGGTATTTTAAAAAAAGCACTGTGGTAAAGTTTTCTTTAAATTATATGTATGTGAAAAGACTTCAAGACTTATTTTGCTTAAATTCAGGTTGAACTTAATAGATGTAATGGCCACCCATCAAAGTATTTCACAGGATGGAGAGGGGAGGCTAGAGGGTTAGAGAGAATCTAAAGTGGCATCTCCCCATCTAAGGTTACACATCTGTCGTGCTCAGGGCAGGCAACTAAGAGGGTGGGAAATTTATAACGAGGTTGCGTCCTGCCCATTCTCAATTACCGTGGGCCAATTACAAGAGCACCCCTCCTTTTCCCCAAGATTTCAATTCGTGCCCGGGGAGACGATGCTGCCATCTGGCGTGAGGCGGTGACCGGCTCGAAGACCAGCACTCACGCCTCGTCGGCCACCAATCGCGTGGCAGCTGCTCCCGTGACATCTCGCCCGGAGGTTGTCCGCCATCCTCCCGTTCCTTGCAGAGTTCCTTCATTCTTTATCCGCAACTAAAGTTAATTATACTAAAGGTTAGGAAACTCAGTGGTATTAGTTTGGCAAGGGAAAATTTCTGCCGCTATCAGTAAGTGAGCTACGAAGTTTGCCGAAGTCGGTACCGAGGATTTACGAGTGCAGTTTAACGTCGTTCGTGAGACTGGTCTTCGTTTGTCTTACAAGACCGTATACACAATAATTTGTAGCTATCACATTCGTGAATCCTCGGTACAGACCTCAGCAAAGTTCGTGGTCCCCTACATTGTGCTGGTACGCCGGTGCCTGTACTTCGGTATAAAGTGAGGGCTTTGAAACTTTTTTCCTTTCACACAATATATAACTTTCAACCACTTTTTACTATGCGAAGCAACCTAAGGAAAGATGAAATTGTATAGACTGTACCGTACCAAAAAGTAAATACCTGAGGTCACAATAAATAATAATTTTTAATTAGGAATTTAAACAAAATTATTTTCGTAAGTGCTCACTTTATTGCGACCCACCTTGCTATCTTACAGCTGAATCACGACATTCTAAAAATAATGGTCTTTGCCCTGAATAAAGAAATGTACTTACTATAAATAAAATAAAATAGATGAGCTCATGAAATTACGCAAATGTTTACTTACAGTTGGCACAAATATTTCGTAAAAGTGTTGCAAAGCCACCTCACGTGCCCACCTTCGCTTGCGTTAAACTTAATGAGAAAGACACCTGCATTTTTTAGAACAAGCTTAAAGTCGGAATATCCCACAATCTTTGCTTAACAGAAAATGTAACTGTACTACAAAAAAAGTTTTTAATAGTTGTTATTACCTAACGTACGTTTTTAAGCTTTATATTTTGTTGTACTGCAACAGCAATTTTGTTTTTAATTTCAATCAAAACAACTTCAAAGGGTTTTTAACCTTTTCTGTAAAAAAAAAAAACATTTCTTCATAATATTTCCTTTCCAGTCTAAATAGGCCAATATAATATATTACACTAGCTGTGCCCGCGACTTCGTCCGCGTGGAATAGTGTCTTTGGGTAACAATGACGATAGTTCCATACAACTTTTCATCCCCCCTTTAACCCCTTACAACCCTTTTTTCGCATTAAAAAGTAGCATATGTCCTTCCTCAGGCTCTAGACTATCTGTATTCCAAATTTGATTTAAATCGGTTTAGTAGTTTTGGCGTGAAAGCGAGACAGACAGAGTTACTTTCACATTTATAATATAAAGTTAGGACGTCTAAACAATTTCTATCGCAATTGTGTTTCAATACCCGGTATTATTATTATTATTATTATTATTATTATTATTATTATTATTATTATTATTATTATTATTATTACGGATATTTACCAGTAATTTTTGTTTTCGAAGACAATGTTAGCGCAAGATGCAATAAAGTTAATATTCATATACGCAGTGTGTAGATACAGTCCTAAATATATTTCAGTGTTCTGCCATACATAATTTTGTTACCAGAGAACGAAATACGTCGTAATAATCCAAAACGTGTGAAAGGAACATTGTGTGACCGTAAAATAAAGCATTCGTGGCAACACCGAAGAAATCAGACATTTAATAAAGGAAAAGAAAATATCTACTGAATATTATTGTTGATCAGAGTATATTTCTTCAATTGAACGAGCGTATTAATCTGTAAATTAAACAGAAACATAATATTTACTGGTGTGAGGATCAAATAATGGTGTCAGCAATTATCTTGGAAACTCATTTGCCAAAATAATAAGTTATCATACCGTACGTTTCAGAGGGATGAAAACTTATCACAGTTTCACACTCACGTCTATGGTCTCCTAACCTCCGAACTTGAAAACACGTTAGTTGTATTTAATTGCTAATACCACTGATTCTTGGTGAAAAAATTTTTGCACCAACTTGTTGCAGTGACTTAAGTGCACATCTGTACCACTGCTGTATGTTTATTGGCAGTGCGTCTTTGAGCAGAGGTGTCACTCATTTCGCTGAAGGAAGATTATTGTTATAGGTACAATACTTCTGTTAAAATAGGGACAACAGTTAAGTTTGGTTGTCGGTACTGTACGGATTTTTTCTTACAACAATCTGTTCTGTAGAAGTAATAATATGTTCTGTAAGAGAAAGATGTTGTTTGTTACGTCTACAGACCAGATTGTTACAGGAACAATCCATGTAGTACCAAGAACCAAACTGGATTGTTGTCCCTATTTTAACAGAAGTATGGTACCTACAACAATAGTTTTCTTTCAGTGTACCAATAAGAATAAATTTACTGCCACCCAATACGTACGTGATTTGCGGGTAGAAGTCAAGACGATGAGAGTTAAAGATATCCAATCTCTGTGACCATGAAGCAAAGCTGCTGATATTCACTTAAGACATTTAAACAAGATGGTGGATATTTTCGTTCCTGACAAACAAAAACTATTTTTAAAAAGTCTCACATTTTATAGGTTTTATTATTTCCAAGTAGAACGCATCTCCTTTTTCAAACCAGCAAACCCATGTTGACCCTGAGAAATAAATAAAGGGTTCTGTGCATTAGTGTGCGAAATTAAAAGTATCGTCTTCTTGGATACTCTCCGCGTCATTGTCAGCGAGGAAAAACACCGGCGCAGCAAACATTCGTGTCCGTTGACGTCACGTGTTGTATGGACGCGGGACATACCCCGCGAGCAGACATCTTGTAACGTTCGTCTGCTCGTTCCTTTGTGTCGACAATGGCCGAGCCCCTGTGCGCCTACTCGCTTCATTGGGAAGGGGAGTGGGGATAGAAAGAGCCCATATATTTCCCATTTTCTAGAAAATCAAAAGCATTTTCCTGTCCACCGAGCATTTACTTCCCTTTCACTGGCTGGCCCTTATTGACGACCGAACCCTCCAGTTCTGGAAGAAAGAGCAGATGTCACGCCTCCGGCTACAGCCCCAGAAGAACACAGCTAGCCCATGTCACGGCAGAGCATCAACCTTCAGACATTTTCCCAGGACGTGACAAAATACTTGCACATCTCAATCCTGGGGTGAATTATGTTGCTGCTACCAGCATACCGCGATACGAAACTTGTTAGAACATTATTTTTAGTTCTGGGGAGGGGGAAATAGCAAGAATTTTCTCCCACGGAAAAAAAGTTCTGGAAGCCGTTATAAACAGGATCTCCCAACATAATGCTTAAAGCGTTCTGTCACAGTTTTGTGCATACAAAGAAAAGTAAAATGATGTGTAATATATAGGGACTGGAAAATTTCGCGAATTCAATGACATGTAGATAGAATCCATTGTACTATGGCTACTCAAGCCCCGAAAATTAGTCAACTAGCTGCTACTCAGTGGAAACGCAGACAGTGAACGAATAAACGGGGCTTGAGTACGCATATTATAATGGATTCTAACCTACAGGTCATTGAATTCGCGACATTTTCCAGTCCCTGGTAATATATAGAGATTATAGTATAGGTATCACGAATAATTTTTGTGCCAACATACCCTTGAAAACATTGCAGTTTCTTACAACATAAGTGATTGGGTTGCATACGTCTGACGCAACGTAGCTGCCTGCTGACCAATAGCAGGCATCAGACATTACAATAGCGGGATTCTTACTAACTCAGTCAAATAGGGCAACAGCTCCACGTACAAGCGAGAGCCAGTAATCTTTTCATAAGCTGAAAGTACGTTGTAACCCAGCAAACAGTTAAGTTTTCCAGCGATAAACAATCATCTCTAGCAATATAATACATTTACCCAAGGTCGCAGAGACTGGCAAATACTTGTAAGTCGGCAAAGAAGACGCGGTCTGTGAGGTTCACAAACTGCAGATAATTACATATATTTAGGCACATTATTTACCAATATAGTGCATATTATTTTCGTTTGGTATTTATGTGTTTATTCATCAACCGATTATTAATTCCAGTGTTACTTTGCCGGTTTGGTTAAATTTCTTTTAATTTAATATTGTAAAGTTAAACGCTTTACTTTTTAGTGCTTTTAACGTAGCTTACTTACATAAATTTATCCAATCAAAGGTTAAGTATAAGGAAATAAAAGACGACTTAAATTTACAAAAAAAAGTTAATAAGTCAAATTACTTAAAATTAGTGCATAGTTTCCTCAAAATTTTACTCCAGAATATCATTGTGCTCGAAAGGAATAACGTTAAATAGAACGTGGCATGTGTGATAATGAATCGGAGAGGGACCATACTTGTCTTCTGTGAACCAGATATTAATAAAATATTTATTTTTCAACTAGACGACATTTAATTGGCCGAGTTACAAGAAATTATAAACACGAAAAATGAGCTGTTTGGAATAGATAACAAGAGATTTAATAATGCGCATGTTGGTTTGCTAAAATTCAATAAACTTTTAGAAACTAACCACTATTACATTACTTTTGTGGGTAACAGTAAGTGACATTAACAGTTCGCGTTTTATTTTTTTGGAATTAGCTAGAAAATCCAAATAAATTTAAGCTCCTGTAACTTTATCAGTTCGCTCCTGATTTATGTGACGCCTCCTGGAAAGAGCAGATACAGTGACAAAGGCCCAATCATGCGGTGTCATTGTCCCTAGTAATAGTTATAAGACTGGGCGTTACAGTATGAGTTCCCTACAAGGCTTTCTGGCGATTAAATTTAATCAGGACAGCACTGAAATAAAAATTGGAACCCCGCAACAAAAAGAAACTCGTGGGTCACCGCGCAGCTTGTAGCTCTGCGGAACTAGCCGGGGCAGGAGTACTTGTGCAAATTAAACTTGGTCTGGTCTCACCGGAGCAACGACCAGTCATCGATCTCGGGACTCGATAACTGGACAGGTTTTAATTAACCTGGCCTCACGGGGCTGTCTGCAAGACTTGGGTGGGGGAGGGGAAGTAGAAAAAATGGCGCGCCTCGCTCGAGTCTACCTGACTGTGGTCTGCGGATCTTCAAGGGAAATGGACAGTTCACGGTAAGGTTTATTCTACTGCAGGTTAGGAAAGTCAGTATTATTAGTGGTGTTCACAATATCTATAACCATTTTAAAAGGTTTCGGACATCTCACATTTATTACCTGACTGATAATGTTTTGATATTAATTTACAATATTTTCCTTGTAAATGTACAATTTTTTTTACTGTGTACCCACTTACTAGAGATGAGGGTTTATCCCGGGAAAACTTGACTGTTTGTTGGGTTTCAACGCACGTTCAGCTTATGAAAAAATTACTGGCTTTCACTTGTTCGTAGAGCTGTTGCCCTATTTGACTAAGCCAATAAGGATCCTGCTAGTGTCATATTTGATGCCTATTATTGGTCTGCAGACAGCTACGTTGTGTCACACGTATATCACCAAATCGTACATGTCACAAGAAACTATAGTGTTTTCAGGGATATATTGGCACAAACAAACGCGATATACCATTATCTCTATCGATTACCAGGAAGTATAGCTGCAGATGTTCACGTAAGGCATTGTAATTAGAGTCCTGAAAAATTCGCGTTTTCTATTGGCCCAAAGCTATAATTCCAGCAGCTGTAAGAAGTTCGTGCTACTTTCGCAATTGGCCCGTGACTTATTTGACACTTCATGTAAGTCGCTTAGCCAATAGTACAGAAGTAACTAAATACAGGTCCATATCACTGCGTCATCGAGCAGTCAGTGAGCAGATAATGTCTGCTTGAATACACACATGTTCTTGGAGGATAGCCTACACGTCAGTGAACCGCGAATTTTTCTTGTCTCTAATTATAACAAATTGTGGCAAAAATTTCTTAACAGTAACACAGGCGTGAAATGACGTGGTGCCTCATTTGATACGGGCGAACTTCACCGCTTATTGCTTGCCCACGGCTTTGATACCAGACCCGTGTCTGTTTGGTTCTTACGTGTTACTGCAGGTTTCTTATTGGCCTGGTATGCCTGCTAGCAGGGCCGCCACTTTATGACGATGGGGGAGGGGGGGGGGTAGATTTTACCGCCATGGTGCTGGCCAGCGAAACCATTTTGCTGGCGTGTGTGACCGAGTTTGCCATCCTACCTGCTATTTCACTTCTGTATTCCTACATATTCTGTGGCCGGGCGGAGTAAAAAAGAAAATTCTGCTCTTAGCAACGTCCTGAGATTTCTGCAGAGGTTTCCATCCTCACGACTTAATTTGCAGCGAAGGCGTATATACAGATCTGTACTTGCTACTTGCTCTCGAAAAACAGTAGCACAGACGACATGCATCGAGAAGTTGACCTTGATGAGAGGGTAATGAAGCTGAGGTCGTGGAAGAGGTGAAGGGGCGTAAAACTGCGTCCACTATGCCTCCTACTAAGCACGAAGTGGACATGGTTGTAGCCATGACAGCCACTTAATGAGGCTATTTGCAATAATGACATGTAACTACAAGCTTGCTTGCGTTTATCAAAATTTACTTATATTTAGTGTGCCATATCCATAACCGAGACAGGGCATGTACTAAACATTAATTAAACTCGTTGACCTTCGTGACATGGTTCAATATAGGTACGTGTTTCGAGGAGAGGATTCCTGGGTTCATGTCCTGCGTAAATTGCGTGAATAATTTTAAGATGCAAGGTCGTTTTTGTTTATTAACACGAGTAACTCCATTATCCGTAATTATTATAGCCTATTAGCCGAGTTGATGAAAGGCCAGCGAGCGGTAAGACGATTGAATTAAAAACCAAAATTTTAATCGTGTCTTTATTCTGTAGGTACAGTTTTCAAGAACTTCTTATCCACACTAACATAGACTGTAGTAGATATAAACAAAACTGTCACCGTAAAAGTTCTTGTAGAAATTTGGTAATAGAATCGCCTAAAAAAAATTGTAAATAAGTTTACAAATCAGTGTCATTTTTAAAAATGTTCTAACTTTGTGGAAAATTGACTCATATATTTAGAAATATGTTGCGTTTACTTACAAACAGCAGTCATTAACATACTGCACCAGGGTTATGAGATTGGATACGAAATATATTAATCGCTTCATGACCAAGTGAACTGAAATATATGGATGTGATCGGAATTGCAGAATTGAAAAAACCGTCAACATAAAACTAATCTCATTTTGTACGATTTACTCTGAAAAAAGTTTTGTCAAAACGCGGTAAGCAATGTTTACATATTAATTTCTGTATTGCGATAGAAGAGCTTAACAATTCGAAGTGAGCAAAGCGAAAAAAAGTTTTTTTTTTCTTTTGCCGTTACTATACAACCTTTGAAACTACAACGATTATAGGCTATACCATTCTATAATTATATTACCACGACAGTTATTCACGACGAAAGTTTAAATATTTTTGAGGCTTGGCCATTATTTACGATTGTGGCAATTTGAATATTGCTGTGTTCTTCAGCCTTCTGGCCGATATATTGTGATGTTTACAAGAAAATCGCAGATTATAAATAGAAATCGGCTTTCTGTAGGCTTTATACCTAGATCTGTGTGTGAACAAAGTCTAATTAATAATGAGTTTATGTATTTGTATTTGTAATTCCTGTTTACTGTTCTTCTAAATTATTTTTATTATTATTTCCTCTCTAAGTGATATGGGGTGTTTTCAACACTGTTTTATTTGATTATTGAACTGTATTTGCTGACATTTTTATTGAGTTTTGTCAGAATTCGCAACAAATCAAAGGCAGTTTCTCTTCTGACACTGATTAAAACATATATTAAAATACAACTCTTGCCGCTCTAATTCGAAACGCTTACTTATTTAGCGTCAAAATTTTATTAAAATAACTTAGCAAACTTCGTTGTCGACAACCTAACACTGAAAACGTCCTATCTGGATAGAAAATCGAATAAATATAGACACAATTGCCTCAGTATGTTTCGGGTGTCTACTCTTTTTTTAAATTACTGAATCCAGAATTCAGTTATTCCGGACACAACTACACGTGTGTTCCATTATTCACAATGACGGTTCATCCTACTTTTTACGTGCTCCTGTGTGTGCAATTCACGAAAAATTTCCCTCCGACCCGAACGGCACAAACTTTTCTGTGATATCGCGATGGCGCATCGTTTGTTTCAGCTGTTAACGTGCGTGTTTTACTTTTTTTTGTCCATAACGCCCGAAAATTAAAGCATCGTTTTGAGTGTACGTTAAACATTACTACACTTCTAAAAATATAAATTTGTTTTATAGATTTAGCTTACCACTCGTAAGAGATTTTCACGGCGGGAAAAAAACTAGAAATATTTAAAATGTACATTTTCTTCCAGTACTTTTTGTGTAATATGAAGTTTACTATGTGTTAATTTTCGTATTTTATTATTTTGCCATTCGCCCTAAAAACCCGCTAAAGTTTTGCGTAGTTATACAAGAGGAGCCAAAGTTGTAAAATTGTGTATTTCAGTGTAAAACAATTTCTCGTAAACATTATAAAAGTAAGGGATGGATTTCACACATTAGCAGCTTGGGTAATTAGCATATCAATACAGGCACGTTTCGTATTTTTACTATGAAATTTTCGTAATTTGGTGTGCACTTAACTGTTTTCTGGAAAAGTTTATTTATAAGCACTATCAAGAAAACGTGGAAAACAATTTTGTTCATTCTACTCTCCGTACACGCCTACAGACCTACGTCGCATTAAAGCTGGTTTTCCAAGTAAACATTTTAGTCCTATATATTTTTGTGACAACATTGTGTTCATGCTGACATGTGAGTGTAGAGTATGTAGCAAGTTTGCTTTTAAAAAAAGACGAAGTTTGTAATGCAACTCACTACTCTGTAAAAATCACTTTTAGTTCTTATTTCCTTACGTTTTCAATGTAATGAAGTTGCAAAGAAAAAAAACTGTTTTTGTAGAAACAAACCTGAGGGTACATTTTTTTTTTACATATTGCCACTAAATACGTAGAGCTAACGTTGTATTTGAAACAGCAGAATACACAAATACGGCGAGGACACCTATCCCCATCCCAGTTTCGTAAAACTACAATAAAAAGCAAACCTGGTAAGTTAAAAAGACTTTTTACCTCAAATAATGAAGTTTTACTTCTACACACGTTTAATATCTCATCCTGCATTAATTAATAACACAACGACGGAGCAGTTTCTGGCTTCTTAATTTCTGCCTTAAATTCCAGGTAAAACAGAGACGTACCCACACATTGAAAGATATGAGGAAGGCGATAAACACCCAAGCTGTTGTTACTTCTTTCAAAATTATCACAGTGCGATAAAAATCTACCGTAAATGGCTCAGTATTTGTAACACAATGACGAACATGATATTTAAAGTACTTTAATGCAAACCTGCATTGTGTTATTATTACTATTAGTGGATAACTGGTTTTCTCTCGTGTCTTTATTGGTTTCGTTTTTACTAACAACTCTAAAAGTTATGTCTTTCTCAATATTTGCGCTACATATTTACAACCGGAATTATCTACGTGATCCATATTCTTGATGTTATAATAACTTCCGCTGATATTTAAGAATTATATCAAATGTAAACAAGGACGTAGATTTATTTTTCATATTTTAAATAAATATATTGCGTACATATGTACAGTATTTTATCTGTAGATTACAAAAAAAAAAAAAAAATACTATGGCAATAATTTTCCACCGGCAAATTCGTAATGGGCAAAAATATACTTAAACGAAAGTGAATGTTCTGTTACCGCGAAATAAATCCGCGCGCGGCTAATAAATAAGTCCGGAAGAGTGTGTTACCAGCGCTAAAAACACGGACGGCAGGGCACACTGCGCGGAACCCCCCTTTCGAACTGTTGCCGTGATTTATGCACTTTGCGGCCGCACGCTAAGCTAGGTTGCTGCAGCTGTTGCCATGGTTACCGCAGACACCAGCGAGCGAGCGCGCAGCATTCGCCCAGGCCTGTCGATATTTTTAATAAAGTCACAAACTTTATGAAACAATACGTGCCGCAGCTTGCTTGTGCGTCACTCGTGGACCGCGTCGAGTTAAGTACCAACGTCTGTCGAGATAGAAATAATGTGAGAGATTTCTTTTTTTAGGGATAAAATACTGAGGCGCTGAAGACGTGTGTCGCACAAAGTAAAATTTCGTTGCGACCAGAAATATTTGTAGAGTCTGTCCATGGTAAATTGAGTTCCTTTTTAGGCTTCTTTTAAACTTTTTTGCACCTTGTCAATAAGGTAAATTATTACTTCATGTCTTCGCTTAAAAATTTAAGTTCTTTGCCACAGCACAAATGTGGTCATGGCAAATAAAATTTTAGTTTCAGTACTAACCTCTTTAAAGTATCTTTGCCGTAATGAAAATTTTGGTTTCGAAAGTTTGTGTTTCTATTACTACTCTTAACTTCTTTTCGTGTAAAACACAATCTCTCTCGTTTCTAGTATTCATATAGCGATAAAGTTAATGCATTAAAAAAAAAAATAATCCTTATTGCTGGATTAGAAGCGTATGCCTACTTCCAAATAACAAGTGGATTATAAAATGTTTGAACCAAATAAAATGATATATACTACTTAACTCTGTAGGCATCCCGGTATGTTGTATTAAGATACGTATTCGCATTCATAATGAGCTGCTTTCCAACTGTTTTTATTCGTACCATAAACCTCAGAATTTATTATTTATCCGCAGAAGGCTACTATATTGTGGCGAGTAAGAGGTAAAATAATTTTTATCATAAAATTTCATCACCTAAATATACACTTATTCACGCATTTCATATGTGTATGATATTCAAAAAGTACATTCCTCTCTCCTATGGTTGAAAAGATATTATTTTTCTCACGATATGGGCCTACGATAATCTTAATTTATTTATATTCATCTGGAGACTTCATATTAAGACCATGGTCTTTCATTTATTTCAAACAATTGCAAATAACTAGAACATTTTTTAAATAAATGCTTCGAAAAAAATTGAGACTGTTTACAGTCATATGATACACAATTCTGCCAGAGCGTTTTTTTTAATAAGGTAGCGTTTGCTAACAAAAAAAATATTTTGCTTAATTTTGGCTTATTTTGACTACAAAATATGTGATATTTATGAGGCGAAAATCTAAAAATCCGTTTGATGTATTGAAACAGAAAAATTCATATACAAACGATGATATATAAGTGTTAAAACTGTAAGAATGAATTTTTTATATATGTATTAATTTGCGTTAAAAATATATTTCCGAAACCACTGAAAAACTAAAGAGTGAGGCCTTAAATATACGTTTTGATAAAGTTGCAGATCACGACGGCGATGTCGTATTGTTCATCACGACAACAATAAACTGGATGTTGAGTCGTGTATCCGTGTTTGAAAAGACCGTACACTTGATATATATTTAATTGTGCTAACGTACTGAATATAAATAAGACACAATTTTTACAGAATCATTGAAATAAAAATATGAACTGTACGTACTGCCAGTCGAAGTTGTTCCAAATTCAAGAACAGAAATTTTTTTTTCTCAAATTTTCATTTTTTGCGACAACCATACAACAAATTATGATACTTCACTTACAAATTAAATTTTTAAAAGACGTTTTAATTTTTTTTCTGTATTTGACAACCATACTACAAAACCGAAATATATAGTACATTACTAACAACTGGCAATTTAAAGGGATAGTTTGATTTTTTACACAGGGTAGCACACTAACGATGCTAAAATGCCGGTAAAACGTTACAAAAGTGCATGTGCCTCAAGAAACTCCGGTTGACGGTATTACTCATAATAAAATACAATAACATTTAAGGATTAGATCACAGTATTTTACTATTGTGTGTTGTTATTTTTAAGACATTGGTTGTTTTCCCATCACGATTGTTTCGCTTTGTGAGTCGACTTCCATAATGCTGAAAAATTCTCAAGCTATGGTTCCTTGGTTCGCTGTTAGTCCGTGGTTAGGTCCTCACAGAAAAAAATATTTTTGCGAGTGTTGCAGGAACCCTCATACCGTCAAAATATGGACAGCTTTTTAGTTTTGGTAGCATTTGCTCATGGGCAATTCTTATAACAACGCAGAATTTCCTTCTAGATATTGTCCGTACTGATTGCTGTGTCTATCTCACGAAAATGATAGCTCCTGCAACAATAACCCTTTCTTCGCTAAGCGGTGCGAAAAATATTATTCCATAGTGTATTTGAAATGAACGTAACTTTAAACTGAATAGGCGTAATTAATGTTACGTTTTATAACATCTTTCTTATGCTTTGGCACACAAAAAGGAGCCAATGTAGGTAATGACAAAATGATACACGAGAAAGGAAAGTTACTAGTCTTTGGTCAAGATAGTTAAATAATCTTCTTTCTGTACATAAAAAATTATCAAAATAGCACCTAATTTGTTTCTCGTTGTCTCTTACGATCGTCTCACTTTCACAGTACCGTAATTTTGGTACTACGTATGATGATATTTTTAACCGGTTGCTTAAACATATGAAATAATAGCCCACAGAACTATCGCTATTGAATATTTCTTATTGTCAAAAAACATCGTATAGAGAATACTATATAATTACACCTACGCTGTTTGTACGACGGATTATCATATGTCCACAGGAACCGTTACTCGTGGGCGTACCAAGTAGATAGTTTTGTGGGTTCAAATCGCCTCCGTAATATTATTTTCTGCATTTAGATATTGTATTTTGCAGTGCACAAGTTATAATAGGTTACAAAACCACAAAATGTTGATTAACTATGTTAAAATGGCATTCAGAGACGAGAAACACAATGACAATAAAACCTTTCAGCGAGATGAGAGTTCAAACCTTCCCTCACCCCAAAAAAATTTCTGGTACGACCATACTACTACTTGGCTGCAGTGAAGAACGTAAAATTCTGTAGGCGTGTTCCCCGGGTCGCAGGGCTAGATGCGATGAATCAGATCTTGGGAGGCTGTGTCGGACCGTCAGGGCAGGTTTCGACCGCCTATGTTAAGGACCGGCGGTGTCTTCTTGGGAGGTCTTCCTGACCGACCAGAAGCGAGGCCGACAGGATACCGCACCGACTAACCACCCCGAGATTTCAACCCCACCCCTTTTCCCCTCATTTATTCCCGCCAACCATTCCAGTAACTGCAGTCTTCCTTTTCTTATACCGTCCGTTCCTCTAAAAACATTTACTTTACGCCTTTAGTACTATTTTAACGTCGTCACCCAGAATCAAGACGAACCGATGATGAACTTCCCGTTTTCTATTTATGCGTCCCTGTTTCGTTCAGCACAGGCCATGTGTGTAAGAGATTTTGATTTGATTATTGCAAAAGATGCCATTATATTTTAACTACCCCTTCTCTCTATCTAATTCTCTCCCTCACACACACACACACTCAATAACATACACAGCTTGTGTTTTTCTGATATCTTTGACAGGGAGTTTTATAGGCTGCATTCACTAACCAGAACTAAAGCTACGAATTGCAGCGAATGTGAAAAAGAGTGTCTGTTGAATTACTTCACGCAGAAGATAGTCAAACCTAGTCTTACGTCACCTTACAGTCACGCGACATACATCCTTAACTAAAACTCCTCTCAACTTCCTACATAAAGAAGCTTCCTCGCCAAACTAACTTACCATAACTGTAATACTCACGGTGCCTTTGGTATACGAAATTGTGGATTCTCTGATAAACTATAGATAGGCGATTAGTTTCTGAATGTACGGTTCGCGTATTTAGAATGAATTCACCATCTCCATTTTCCGCAAAGTCTTACATTCATTACGTAAACAAAGGCAGTAAAATTACGTATTTTTAAAAAATTATTTTAATTACAATTACCCGTTTATTCACGTGTAGAATACATATCCTTAGTCCACTTCTGCGTGCAAAGAAAGCAACTAAAAATTACAATTGTAAATACAAAAACTTCCCCGTCGCCAATAAATTACAACGGGACAACTTGACGAAGTTGGTTGGCATGGTCATTGCAATTCATCCTCAACGAGAAACTCCCTAGCCCGGTAATTGGTCATATCCAGGACCTGTTTAGCTACGTACCAACCTACCATTGTCATCACAGCTGCCGCAGCCGGCGTCTGTGCGGCGAAAATAACCATCCAGCGCCAAGAATGCTTTATGGAAGACGCCGAAACAAAAACTCAGGAATAAAACGTCGTAAACATGAAACGCCGGCAACTGTACATCCCAGTCACAGTTATGATGTACGCACAGCACGGTATACACCACATCAAGAAAATGAAACTTGTACTATTATTTCCATGCCACTGCAGGTTGTAGACGAATGAATTATTTAAAACCACAATCAACGATACATGTATCAAGAGTTATAGGCTATAGGAAAGGAAAATGTGTGAATATTATATGTAAACGCTGGATATGTTTACACTACAAATTAGTGGCTCTGAGCACTAAGGTCAAAGAAACAAGATGCGATACTAAAAATTATAAGCTAGTCAATAAAAAACAATCTCACGAAAATACTTTAAAATTCAGGCTTGTAATATATTTTATTATTTTACTGTGAGTTTTCTTAGCAACGTTCTTTCGGATTGTCGCTATGTTCAGGTAAGATCCTTGGCGGTGTTCGGCTGTACCGATCCAAGCTAAACACGGTAAAAAATTTTACTTTTACAAAAAAAATATTCTTTGGAAACAAGTTTCCAAAACATCTTATTGTAAGATTGCAGTAATATTATAAACGTTACAGAAAATGCTTGTAAATGTACAGACAAGTCTGTGTGGTTGCATACATTTTGTATATATGTATATATATACAAATATTAATTGTACATTTACAAATAATTTCACTACAATGGTTTAAAGTGTCAAAAAATGTTTAGACAACCAGTTTCCAAATATTTTTTTGTAAAAATACAAAATATTTTGTAAAACGTGGCAGGTCGTCAAAGGTTATTTTGTTTCACATCAAACAATCATCTTATGCATATATAGCTCACTTGTCCCCACAGGTATTTGGACAGTTTAGAAGAATTTGATTACCTGCGACAGTCATGTTGTAGTGGCTAGACTGACAAATGTTCTGAAATTTGTTTACAAACTTTTTCTTGTAAAAGCACGGAATTTTTTACTGTGTACGTTGGTCCTTGTCGCATGCTGAAGTTTTCTTCGCAGGTGTTAAGCCAATCGCAGATTAAAAAAAAATTAACATTCAGTAAAAATATGAAATAATGATAATTATTTTTGCTGACGAAAATCCTAATAGTTGAGTGGCTAAACAATAGTTAAATTATAATTGTTAACTTAAAAAAAAAATATTTATCTACATACGCGATAAGCGTTCTCGTATTTTATAATGCAACACAAAACAATTTCCTCATGTCAACCTACTAGTATACTTAATAGCACAGCCCTCTTAACACTTAATAAAATAATAAACAACTTATCAGAGCTGTACGCTATTTTTAAAGAAGAAATGTTGCAGCACTTCTATATGCACTAATGGTAAGAATCTAGACAGTTAATTTCAGTGTAACATACACAGAAAAGGGGTTTTCTGTTCAACGAAGAAATTTTTCTTTGAGTATATTTAGCTTGCTGTGAAATGAAGAGATTTTGGTCAGCACTTAACAACTAGGTCTTTAGCGTGGATGAGGAGAGACATGAGATGAATATGAAGCAGCGTCGGAGGGAGGAGGCAAGGGAAACGGGAGATTCCTGAGAAAACCCACCGAACAGCGGTATTGGTTGGCACGATTCTCACATTAGAAAATCCGGGGACTGACCCCTACGGGAATCGAACCTGGATCGCCTTGGTGGGTGGGGTTACAGTAAAGTAATGTTGCCTTTCAGCAAAGGAAAATTTGGAGTGAGTGAGTGAGTGAGTGAGAGATATTGGTCAGCGCTTAACATCGTGGTCTTCAGCGCTGGTGAGGGGTGACATGAAGTGAGTGTGGAGCAGCGCCGAAATGAAAGGGCGGGGGAAACTGGATCCCCGAGAAAACCCGCCGACCAGCGGCATTGTCCGGCAAGGAATATTTGGAAAACTTGTGTTTGGTGTTACTACATTTTTCTTCACTGTTTTCTTTAAAAATAATATCGGTTTATTTGTACGAAAGATAATTATTTTTTCAACACAAAGCTTGAGTTGAAATAAGCACAACTAACTTCACCGTAAATGTCTCGCAAAATACCTTAACAATAACACTTTTTTTTACTATCAATACTGTAATTTTTAAACAAAAATTTTCATAGCTGCAAAGTTACTTTGCAGTGACTCTTATTTAAAAAGAAATAACATTTTTCTTTGGCATAACAGCAATTTTGTTGTAGCAAAAAAATTAAGTGTTTTTGTAGTGTAGCGAATCCTGCGGTATATTCCGTCACCCGGGGAGCAGATAACGCTGGTCTGCGGTCTACAGTCGCGCTGACCAGAGTGTACCGGGGCGATGCAGTTCTCCCGGGCTTTGTAATTGCCGAACTCCCCCCATACCCTCCCGCCCCAACCGTCCTTGCGCACTACGCGGTGCGCCGTTCAAATTAAGTTAGATAATCACGATTCTTCCACACCGCGCGGTCCTGTAACACCGGAACAGAACACCGTACGAAGGTGTACATACAGAAACCGTGTTCGAATCCGCCTATTTTCGAATTTACTGCTAGCTAATGTACGGTGGATGAATTCGAACGTCGCTTCCCTGCTCAGGCCGCCGGGTGGCATGCAGGGCTTCGGCCGTCACATGATTATTCGAAAACCGTTGGACGCGCGCGAGTGTGTACAGTAAGCCTTTATGTTTAATACTACGTCATGAATGATAGGGTCGCCACTGAATGTCTCATAGAGGTGAGAAGGCTGCACGCCTGTTCATGGACTTGCGACCAGAGGCTAGGATTAGGCGCGATGTGCGTGCTGCCTCGTCCTTACCGCTCCCGTGCTTCTATGCCTCGAACGCGAAAAATACATTCACCTAGACGACCACCTTAACCATGTCCCATGTCATAACTGGGCAGACTGGGCAATTGCCCAGGGCGGCAATCTGGAAAGGGCGCAACTCGCAAGAAGGATTTTTTTTTCACTTTAAATAAAAATATTTACTTGATGAATTACACGATTTTGTCATTCTACGTATTTCATGTATACACATTCTTCAAAAAAATATCGCACAACGAATTTTTCAAATTTGTTGCATCACATTTTTTTGGAAGGAGGGGGGGATTAATTTTAATCACCCAGGGCGATAGGCATCTAAACCCGTGGCCTGAACTTAACTATACTACGTCCCGTAAAATCGGAAACTAGAGGCTTTTTTGTGCATTTTGTTTACTATTATTTTGTAGGCTTTGCACTTGGTGTGTTGAAACTGTTCTTAATTCGTTGTGTAGAAATGTATTCCTAAGCTACATCACGGGCAAGCATAACACTTTAGGAGTTATCTCATTTGTGTTTTTAGAATTATTTCTACAAATTTTGCAGTTTGTACTTTTTAAAAGACATAAATATTTACAGAAATAATTCCAAAATTTCAGAATTAACGCATCTTTTGAACATTTTTATACGAAACAGTCGATTAACAAATGGCCACTCTTTAATAATATCAGAGATTAATTTTCCGTTGCCGAAACTTCTCCTCTGTCTTCTCAATCTGGTCCCACGCTGTTACAGGAAACTCCGTTACCTAATAATTACGAACCTTGGGCAACAGACTACGTCTTAAACGCTTGAAAAAACATCCGTTGGGTGATTTGTGAAGCTATTAATTTGTAAAGAATTTTTACTGAGCAACAAAACCACTTAAAATTTCCTGTTCGTCATCGGAGAAACTCCGTAAGGTTTGATAGATTAATAATTTTTTTCCCCGTTCATTAACTGACGGTCAGGGCTAGTTTCACGGCTAACTTTCTCAAATTAACGTCCAGGTCGATAAATGTTACAACTATATACAAAGTCCCGTACAAAATTAATAGTGAGGCAGTTAATTTTGTTCTGTTGATCATAAGCTGATATCATGTCGTATACGCTAGGTACTACGAAACTGCTGATCATGCTGTCGATAGCCGTCGTGTACGTTGATTGGTTTAGTGTGACAAATCACATACCGGTTATATTTTCAGCTGTTTTTTTTTAGCACATTTGTTTAAGTAATCAAAATGTGTAAGAAGGAGTCAAGTAGGAATATTTAATCAGATGATACTATGGGATAATGTTTTAAAAGATAATTGGCACATAAACCTACGTACTGAAAATGTCTGATAAAATATGTATAAAATGTACGTCCACTCGTGTTGTTTTGGTGTGGTTCTTTAGTCCATTCTTTCTTTTTATTTTTAACCTTCTGATTGCAAAAAACATTTTAAAAAAATTTGACAAAATATTATTTATCACACGCTAATCTAAACTACGTGGAAAATGACAGTAAAAGACGTCCGCCATCTTTGGTAGTCATAGAAGATCACTTAAGTGAGTCAAATAGCTAACAATTATAAAGTACTGCGTATTCTGCACGGGACGGAGTCACTGGGAAATTACCGTTCTTTTTATTTCTCCTCTCCAGCATTCCACTCCAGCGGCGGGCGGTACGTCATAAACGAAAAAATGCCTCGTTGTCCAACTTCACGCCTGCTGTCTGAGTAATGAGACCGGCTATTACCCACATCCTTACAACCATTACTCTCCTTTTTTTACTCTGCAAACCACGATGGCCGCACCTTGAAACATATATCACTATACCATGCAGAAGATTCACTCCTGAGGTTAAACCAACTTCGCTATAAAATTTGATTGTACTTAAACAAAACATTTAGCTATGCACTCTAAGATACCATAAAAATATTTTTAACACTGTAAATAATTACTGTAAAATTTATATGATTTCTGTATAACTACTTACAATTTTTATATTACTTACAAACATTTCTTCTAATTTTATCAATGATTCCTTTACGGACAATTTTTCGGCAAATAGTTTTCAAAATAATTATTTGTAATAGAAAAAAATTTAAAATGTGCCAGGTCGCCGAAATTTATTTTATCCACATGAAAAAAAATTCATTCATAAACATGTTTGTAACTCATTACCACGGTGTTTTGAATGTTTCCATCAGCTCTAAATTTTTGCGACACTCTTCTAGTAAACCAGATTGATAAATGTTCTGACATCAGTTCACAAGCTTGATTTTGCAAACGTATAAAAACCTTTTACAACGACTATCGCCTAAAAGACTTTTCTAGCAGAAAGTGTTCAAACAGACGTATATTTTACACGAAACTTACCTTTATTTTGATTATGCAATCTATATAAAGCGCGAGTCACATTTGCGGATTATTTTGCGTTCTAGAAAAATGGTCGTTAGGGTTTTATGCTACAACTGAATGTTCAGTACTTCTTTGTTTTGAGGATTTTTACCAATCGTTATGAGTTTATTTCTTAGAAACAGTCACAAAATTTCGAACGCATAATATTTTTTTTTTGGTCAAGAAATGCTTAATCTAATATTTATGGTTTCAATAATATTGTAAGTTTCCGTCGCCTTGATTTGTTCTTACGTAACATTAACTTTGACGCCTGCCTTCTCAGAACACAAAAAAAAGTTCATTCAGCTGTCTATCACACATGTCACGATTCCTTACAGACAGGGAGGGGAACTTGGACCACGGCCAGGTTTCTTGTTGGTTTCAGAATCAACTGAAAACGCCACTCGACAATCTCGGGTTGAAAAACACGCCGGAGGCTTGGATAAAAGTCTCAAATCGTCTGCTAATTTAAGTGACATGCACTTTATCTCTGAAAAAGCTCCGGAAGAACATATTCTACGAGGGAGATTTCTCCGGAAACACGCGTAACCGACAATCAGATTGAAACATCGGCGAGTTTTGCTCGGCTGACTTTATTAGCATAGGGTGTAATATAAATGACTATTAATGTGCCATAAAAATACAAGGGAAGATAAGTAGCTAAAACAACTTACTCAGGATATAATTGGAACGGTTTACAACATAAAGTAATATGAATCTCGTCACTCAGTATAAATAACATGACGCTGTAGCTGAATTATTATAACATACGTGCCGGTGAAATATTTAATTCTTATCTATACATACTTATCAAACAAAACAAAATCATTACCAACAACAGCAGATTATAAATGTGAAAAGTGGTGTTACAAAATCTTTTTTAGACGTTTAAATACGGAATTAGCTTTGAAAGAAACGCGAGTAACTATAATTCAAAGTTGGCGCACATTGCGACAGTTAGCAAAGACTTGCATCTCATTAACATTTTTGTAAAACATTCTTACTGGATACCAATAAAAATCCAGATAAATGCGTACCGTGAGCAAATTATTTATCTGATTTACACCATTTCAAATTATTTAATTTGATTGTACCCACAAGTAAGATAATATATAAACATATTTAGTTGAAAACATATACTAGTCACTTTTCGCCTTAATGACAAAACCTATCGATTTAATCTGACTCTTTTAAATTATAGATAACGTCATGACCGGATAAATACTAGCAGTAAAAATATTTTAGACAACGTTCATCACCAGACAAAGTCAACCTTACGACTTTGTTTTTTTTTTTTTTTTTCACCCACCGTCTTTGGTGTCGCTTATGCAGAAGGAGGCTGAAGCGAGGCGTCTCAAAGACTGCCAGTAAGCGCTCTGCATACCACAGGATTCCCCACACTAAAGCCCCTGCGAATCTTCACGATACTGCCCGGCCAAACACCGCGCTCGCAGAGGTGTACGGGGGGCGAGGCTTGCCAAGGAGGAAGTGAGGCGGCTGGAGGGTTTCCCAGAGAAAATCCTTCCTCGAAGCTGCAGCAAAGAGGAGGATGTTCCGGAGAGAGAGTCCTCCTCCGTCTTCGGAATCCTGTGCCCGCGTTCACCCCCAGAGAGACAGTCCTTGATCTCCGAGAAGTATTCTGCAACCCCCCTTTCGACCCCCCCGTACCATCCACAACCATCCCCGCACACTAGCATCCTCTCGCTCGTTTAGCCGTAAAAGAGGATGGCGCTGCTATTTTCTATTAAAACCCCTGCCGTTTCGCAGTTGAGAAAACTGTTTTGGAATTGCTTAGTTTCCTTGCCGCCAGTCCAGAAGGGGACTCGGTGGCACCACGTTGAGAGCAGGGTGCACGTTGTTTTTTCCCGCAGCTGATATTTCCCACCACTTTACTTATTCATCCCCAGTAAATCCTTCTTGGAGCATCGTTCCCTCGTACAGAAGGAAATCACTTATGCATGGGAAAAGAAAGCTTAGTGTTTATCTAGATCACATGCCGCGAAGAGTGAAGAACTGCCTCGACAAGAAATTCAGGAAATCATTATAGACACAACGCACATTCGCACCGAACCCGCCGTTGCAACTTACTGAAGCAGCGCCATTAGATGTTGAATGATTAATTCAAATAATTTTGATTTTAGATTTGTTATATTTTCAAAATGAAATAACGTCGAAGAATCAAGTTGCAGGATTCACAAGATAAAATTTTTGAGATAAAATATGATATCACTATTAATAAACATATACAATAATTTGCATACGAAGAAAACGTGCTTTTTTACTTCTAACAATGCTTGTGTAAGAGCTACGTTAAGTACAAATCATTTGATCACAGGTTTTTCTCTCTCTCTCCATACAGTCATATACCAATAATGTTCTGTACCAAGAACACATATTAGTTTGTTGACTATTGTTATAAGTCGGTTAAAACATTGTTCCATAGTTTAACCACAAAATAATGAACATTTACAAATATCTGACTTTTGAGAAAATGTCAAACAAACTAGAAGTTACGTTTATTGAGAATTTAATCATTAAACATCATAAGAATGGTGATTTAAGAGTCATGTACCGAGAACTACAACAAGAATAAGTGAAATCAAACACATATTTAATTAGGTTTAGTCACTGCAGTAAACAGTGTGCTTGCTTGTCAATTGCTATAATGTTAACGGTTCAAATTACTCTGAAATCCAACATCACTTATTCCAGGCAATTCTCACTATTTAGTATAGTATTATAGTATTGCATAACGTACTGTATATGATTTTAAATTTGAAATTGTTTGATATTTAACGTCCCTCGGGAAATTCTCTGTTTTTAAAAGACAGTGGAATATGTTTTGCTGAAACATTTCGAAACTAAGTTTAGCTCAGTAATTCCACAAAATGTTTAACCATCCGTAAAGTATAAAAATAAACCATGTGAAAGTAATTACCTAGCAGCCAAGTCCTAATATTTTAAAACTTAATAAAATATAATTACATTCATAACGGTTTCGGGAGAATAAAACAGCTTTTACTAGCTACAAATTTACAAACACTGCACTTTAAGTTTCAAAAACAGAACCGTTGATGTGGACGTACAACATTGCGATCGTATGTTGCCGATTCTCAACAATCTCGTAACAAATTGTATTTGTACGTACAGCAGCTAACACCGTATTTGTTTGTTTTATAACTTGCTCATTGCAAGAATTATTAGGATATTACAGTGCTATGTTATCCAGGCCACTCACCTGGAAAACCTGGAATTATCACGGAAATTGTGGCCACACGGAAATATCAGGGAAATTTCAGGGAATTTTTGGTCCATCTCAGAAATTTCAGGTAATTTAATTGCTTCATTCATGTGGAGCTTCCGTGAATGTCATAGGAAGAAAAATGATGGAGTTTTGACAGCATTATAGCATTTTTGTTTCAAAAATTGCTGTCGTGTACAGATGACCATACTCCATTGTCAAGTTCGTAGTAATTTTTGCGGAATGTTTTATCAAGTTCACTGGCAGTAGTGTCAGAAAGTACTTAAAACATTTACCTTTATTGGAAAATTTGTTGAATAAAATGCCAAAATATTGTGTTCATAGTTGTGAAAATCAGGGAATTATTTTGGGAAATTTGTCGGGGTAATCAGGGAAAAATTAGGGAATTTTCTTCATTACAATGAGTGGCCACCCTATTATCATACACACAGTTAAAAAATTCTTAATTTTTACAAGAAAAAGCTTGTAAACTAATGATATAACGTATTTTATTAGTCTAAGTATTACAGCAAGAATGTATCATGACATTATAGTAGTCAAAATATTCCAAGTAGGCCTTTCTGTGGTGACTAGTGGGATATGTTTTATGAATACCAGTTTGAAACAAAATATCCTTAGATGGCCTGTCACGTTTTGCAAAAAATTTTTGTACTTCTGTAAAAAAAGTTCTTGGAAACTGGTTACCAAAAAAAATTGTGGCACTTCACACAATTATTGTAAAATGTACAAAATTTATTTGTAAACGTACAATTATTTTTTGTAAATATACAAAACTGTTTGTTCATATACAGACACACCTGTATATTTACAAGCATTTCCTGTAATTCTAACAATAGTCTTGCAAACTTACAAAATATTTTTTTACTGGTTTCCAAAGAAAATTTTCATATAAGTAGAAAAAAATTTTTTTGTATGTAGACCTACATTTTATGATCTCCTGTATAGACTTAATACGTAAACGTCCAGTTGGACGTTAAATAGTAATAGCCTATTAACTGGAAGCTTCTGTTCGCCGAGGCGTGCAGGTGGTTGGACGGTAGCGACGTCTGGACACATTACTTAGGTTGGTGCGGACGTGAAGGAAGCGCAGCCGCGCCCCGGAATGGTTGGAGAGGAGGGTGGTTAGGTTAATTCTCATTGGACGTGAAGGTGAGAGGAGCTAAAGGTCCCGAGATTAATGCCCTCAAAATGACCGCTGGCCCCTGAGCGGGATGAGGGGGAGGCGGTTATTACACAAACGAGTGGGCCGGACCTGCACCCCCTCGCCCCTGAAGCAGGTCCCGTGGAGTCCGTGGGTAGGGGAGGAATGGAACCCGTAATACCGCGCATGACTTAACACAGGATTAGCAGCCGTGAGGGGAGGGGAATGTGATGTAGCTGAAAGGGGAGGGGGAGAGGGTAGCGGCGGGGTGGGTGATGTATGACGCGATTACTCGCGGGGGTAAACTGCGTGCTGATAACACCCTTACCCCTACGTCCTCACACTGCCTTTCTCATACCACGACCGACGCCACCAACACATCCCAACGTCCCCGGAGGTATATGACAAACGGGCAAGGTGGTGCGCAGGGAAAACGAGGCAATTTTTTTTTTCAAACCCCCATCCGTTCACGCGAGCGGCGAGTGCAAACACAGGTTGGACGTACGCATCGCCGAAGTGCAGTCTTGATTCGTGCGGTCATCGGAAACAAGTCCCGGGATTCTTATAAACCACACAGCAACGCGAGAACGCAAGATACACCACACGTAACAAGTGTTGCGAAGATTTCAAACTTGTATGAACATCGTAAACGATACGTTGTAACCAGATCTCTTTATTCCAAGACGGCTACATGAACTTTCTTTCACAATGCCCTCATTATAATTATGTACTTTCAGTTGATTCCCTTGTTCGTATACATTCTGTTTAAACTGTAATCCCACCTCAACAACATACAAATTAATCGTATTCAAAACATGCACAAACAAATGCCGGAGGAAGATGACAAAATCGGAAACGTTTTCGCCAGGCATACTGTCAATACTAACGGTGGAAACACAAGACGTTGGAAGATTTTGCGTGCTACCGTTCCTTGCATTTTTAATAAACATGTATTTAAGGATAATAGGCATATAACTTTTCTATCGTATAGCGTTTCTGGTTCTCTAGTTTCGTTGCGTAATTTATCAACCCGGTCGTAGAAATGTAACGAACCAGCGTTTAATTTTAATGTTTGGGAAGACATCAAATTTTATTGGGGCTAGTGGAAATTTGGCTACCCTACATTTTCCATCACAAAATCACAAACTATTCGAAAAACTAGTTGAGCTAGAATGCATACATAAATGACCAGTTTCTGTCTTTGGGCGATACTATTTGTTAATTCCTCCATTATGTTCTGTCAAGTGTACGATTCTTGCATTCAGTGCGGTCGAATATAAATGGAAAATGGAAACTTGTCTCAACGCCTAACATATGATTTTCACATACGTACTAGATAGAGCTTAGCACATGTTGCCCACATTGCTAATATCTTTTAAGGTTTTTTTCCTTCAATACTCTGAAATATATGATCAAATAAGTATGGTTATGCGCAATTAACGACGTGAACACACTTTATATTCATCCTTCAATTTTTTATTCCTGTAACAAATTTTCTTATTCTCAGCGCAGAAAAATGTTTTTGCCTATAAGATCCCCATCTGGTATAATTAAACATAAAAAAAACCCTATCCTTACCGCACCATGGCTCCGAAGTAGCGGCGCGTCTAAGGAATCTGTCTACCCGAGCGTTGGAGGCTAAGAAGCGACGAAACTATAAGGGCGACCTTGAAGCGCGCATCAAGGGCGGTATCGCCACAATGAGCCAAGTGCTGGAGTAGTGTGCAAGATTCCCGCTACTAACCGGATGTATGCGAAACTCGGATATAACAGAATAATCACGCACTGGACTTAGCTATAGTCATTCCACCAATAAAATTATGTGGTCACTGCTTAAAGTCCCATAGGTAAAAAGGAAACAACGAAAACCTTGCACTCCAGTTTGCCGCGCTGCGAAAAGGGGCGATATGATGGGGTTAGATTGAAAATGAAGTAAGTCACTTATTTGAATACACTGAGGTTATCGAGTATTGGCTTCATTTTTCATGTCCCACGTTAAAAAATATAATCAGTTAAGTCAGGGCTGCCTTTGTTAATAAGTTAACGTATGGATGGTCAGAAAATTATTTTAGTTTTTTATGACTTCCTACGCAAAACACTTTATTCTGCAAAACTAAGCAATCCTGACTTACTTCACTTTCATTTTGACCTCTTCATATGCTTCTCGTCGAGCGTGGTACTGTGGGTCTTATCGCTCAGCTGTACCTACGCGTCAAACGAAGAAATTTGAAACCGGTACACAATTTTACAGAGTGCGTGGTATCCTATAATTCAGCGCAAAAGCATCATTTTAGAATTGTAGATTTCTCGAAGCCAATTTGCAAAAGTCAAAAAACAGCAATCCCAGACAATAGTTTTTGCCAACTTTCTGAGCAAAAACTTTTCTCGAGTAACGTATATCTGAAGAACAATCTCTGACGCCGAAATCTCGTACATTTTAATTGCGGCGCAAGAGACCACGCTTAACAAATGCATCATTCTGGGTAAATGTTTGCTCATAAAGTTGACAAATATAATTATCAAGGATTGCTGTTTTGTAGTTTTTCTATATTGACTTTCAAAAAATGTAGATCTCAATCGTAGAACTCAGCGCGTATTTATCTACAAAGCCCTCTTAAGTAAAAAACACTAACTTTTCCATTTTGAAATTGCAATAAAGTTTTTTGTGTTTGGGTTCCTTTGTCATCAGCGTCGATAAATGTATATGCCAGGGGCGTCGCGTGGAGTGTTCGGTACCCAGCAGTGACTATACACAACACTGAGTTGTCTGAGGAACCATTTGACATGGTCAGGAACACTCCACAGCCAGTAGCGTACAAGAGGCAAGGTAGGAATTATCCTATAATTAGAGATGATGGTATATCGCGAAAATGTTTTGTGCCAACATAGCCTTGAAAATACTGACACAACGTAGCTGTCTATAGACCAATAACGTGCATCAAATATTAAAGTAGCGGTATTCTTATTGGCTTAGTCAAATAGGGCAGTAGCTTCGCGTACAAGGAAAAGCCAGTAATCTTTTGATAAGCTGAACGTACGTTGAAGCCTAGCAAATAGTCAAGTTTTCCCGCGATAAACCATCATCTCTACCTATAATATATACACCTTGGTCTCTGCAACAACACAACTGCTCAAAGCGTATAGTCGCTGCTAATGCCACACGCCTTGGAACACAGCCACGCTACGCCACTGGATGCCTGTTCCACAGTCTGTGCGGCGACAGACAGCAGCGGTTGGTCACTCACATCATAAGCGACAGTGTAACAGAGAACACTGCCGCGACACACAGGCCTACGCCGGGCATAAGCAAGCACACACACTAAGTAACGAACGCCAGACACGTTCTCGAAGCACACAAGGGCGGACGTTGTCCGTGCCTGCCGTCCTTCATTAGCGCGACATCGGCGCGACCACTAAGTGACCTCTTCTTCCTCTCCTAGTCAGGGACCTCTTCGCCGTCCAAACACTCGGCCTGCCCGGCTGATACCAACACTCGCTAGGCTGAGAGGCGTCTTTAGAGTTGGCCGTTGCCCTGCGTCTCCCGAGATACGACTAATGTCGAAGGGAACCGATAGCGCCAGGCCCGAGAACGGGCAAGCACACAGAAGCGGAATGGCCTGGCAGTCTTTTCAACTTGGAGAAGTGGATGTTTTCTTTTTTTACGCTTTACGTTTCATCGACAACGAGGTCGTGATGTATGGTTTGACACACTTGCACACCGGTGCAGTAACCTGGGCTCGCAAGGGAGGGGTGTGAATTAAAAAAAAAAAAAAAAAACTTCTCTCTTGCAATGTGATTAAGCATCTGAGTGAGATCGTATAATTTTTTTTTCCTACAAATAAATAAACCAACGCCATTCCAAAATATAAATATGTGAAAATGTGGGATGGGTAGCGAGAGAAGTGAAATGAAGTGAAAATATTTTGGTCAGCGTTCAACATCGAGGTCTTAAGCGCTGGTTTGTTTGACATGATGTGAGTATGGAGCAGCGCCGGAATGAAAAGGCGGAGGAAACGGGAGATCCCCGAGAAAACCCGCCGACCAGCGGCATCGTCCGGCACGATTCAGGTAACGAGAGAAACAATCCAAGTTGTATCGGAAACCAAACTTGACTGCTTGACAACTGTTGTAAGTAAATAAGATTGAGTGTAAAAATTTTTTTTTCTTGAATGCATCGCAACACGAAACAATATTTTGACCCCTTCTTTGTTCAGATACAATAACAAATAGTCTTTTATCATACGCCGTCAATTATTTTTTTCAACCGAGGGGTATTTTTTTATATCGTACTAGCTGTCCCGTTGCGGCTTCGCCCGCGTGTACTATAGAAAAGAGTAACTAACTTTTAGTTACGTGTTAATTGATGGTGATACTATATTCTATATTATACTATATTCACTGTTTATCTTTAAAACATCAAATACAAACAGATTTGTCCAGTCCACTGCGCTAAGCGTACTTTTTTTTTAATTCATCTTTATTTCTCTATAAAACAATAGCAATAAAGCTCAAATAGACTCTACTGTTTTTAGGGTTTTAATTTCCGGCTATTATTCGAATTTTTCTCGCCGTAAAAACCATCTTTGAACTTCAACGAACGTTTAAAAAAAAAGAATTGGCCAAATTGGTCCAGGCGTTGTTGAGTTATGCGCTTACCAACACATTTTGCGATTCCTTTCTATATTATAGATTTGAGTTGCTTCACTAAAAGGAAAGTATTGTTGTAGGTACTATAATTCCGTTAAAATAGAGACAACAATGCGGTTTGCTTATCGGTACTGCTTGGATCGCACGTATAGCAATCTGTTCTATAGACGTAACAAGCTATTCTCTAGAAGGAGCAAAGTACATATTTCTTTTACGGAACATATTGTAACTTCTACAGAACATATTCCTGTAGGAACATTACAGATATTACCGTCAGCCAAATTGAACTGTTGACCCTATTTTTCAGAAGTATGGTACCAACAACAGTGATTTTCTTTCAGTGTTGTGATGTTCAGACACAAATCAGTAGGTTTATATTCTTCGAGCTGTGGTCGTAGGGCGTACCCGGGTAGACATCGAAAGCGAATGATTAATATCGTAAGCTGGCGAACAAGCACATATGTGTTAACAAAATACCCTAAAGACGCCCTGAAGTATAGCTTATTATACTTTATAACCACATAAATTCACTAGAAGTAACAGCAGAATAAAGTATTAAAAACTATTGATGGTGCGATGATTGATATAAGGTCTATATTTCACAATAAATTCGAAAAGTTTACAAGAAATTTCAGTAAGGCAAAACTAAGAAATGCTAAGCATTTCTTAAATATAATTTTGGTATTGTTAACAGAGATTACATAAAATGAAATGTCGATCCAACTGAAACACTCATTTCCAGCATGGTTGAACCTTTGTTGGCGCTTTTTTTTTTGCCTTGGGAGAGCATTTATAACTGCCCTCTGTATTTTAGAAGAGCTCGTAGAAAAACAGTAGAATCGTCATACTATATAGCTATGTATTCGTGAGAACTGACCAGTGGACCTTACCAGTATCGTTTTAGGCTACTATTATAACATATATTTTTAACGGGTTGAAATGAGTATTTAATACATGTATACACATTCCTGTCCCAATTAACGCATAAATTTTACTTCTATGAATATCTCTTCAGTAAAGACTGAGAAAGTAGAACTCAGTATTAAACATGGCTGCAGATGTGCTTAAAATATAATCACGTTTAAGTATGTACACTAAACTGCATATTGCATGCAATTTCTGATATTGACGAGTTTTATGTTTGGTGTATCTTTTTTTTATTACCTGTTTACGATTCAGTTCAATAATTTAAGTAAAATCGAAACAAACATGCCTCTTCGTAACTATAAGTATCGGAGTAAGAAAGTAATACTCCAGAAGTGTGCGCTTCAGAACTTTTGCAAACTGACTACGTTAGTTTAAAAACAAGGCAACAGTACTATAAATCTAAGACATTTCTTAACGCAGGTACACACACAGCCAGGTAGCGCGCACATTCAGTAAGCAATCAATGATACGTTTTTCTTTAAAATAATAAGTTGCTGGTCATAATTTTAACTAGGCAATTTTGTATAAATCATTTAACCAACATTGCAGATATGCTGTAATTCCAATGAAATGACACGGCATTTTATAGCTTAAGGCGCCCGCCCTACTGGCCGTGTGTTAGTGTGAGTGAGGCATGGCGCGAAGGGCGATGTTGACCAGCTCCTGTGGCGCGGTATCGCCTCTACCGCAAGACACTGAAAAGACGTGCAGTGGTATCGTAGAACACTCGCCTGACTGACACTTTCAGTGGTGACTCCACCTTTTTATTGGTGGAAAGTTTTAAGCAAAGTCCATTGCATGCGCCTAGACAAGTTTCACACGAATCCCGCAAGATAATTTTTCAGATATAACAGGTTGAAAAAGCTGTTTTAGCCATTTTGACGAGCTCCGAAATGATTTTTATAATCGACGTGATGCTTTGAAACGACTATTCAGTCATCTTTTGGAGTGTGTTTTCTTTTCATGCGTAGACACATTGGGCATATGTGGAATAGTTTCTTTAAAAAAAAAAAACGGTATTACTAACACGATGCAACGCATTTTAAGCGCGTGGTAGGCGAGGCACTTAAACTGATTCTGGGTCTCGTGGATGTTTAAGGACGCCTCCGTACATTTACGTGTTTAAACATACCATAGGAAATAAATTAGGACTCAATGCACTTAAAACCACATATGTAATGCATTCCTCTAACTGTTTGTAGGGAAAGGCTACTCTGCAAGTAGGGTCGTTTTAATTGTGCTTTGAGCTATCCGAAGGCAATGGTATTTCCTGATTCACACGTAAGCCTACGTATGACAGAAAAAGAAATACGGGAAAGCAATTGCCGTTGGAGAAATTAGGCGCTATTAAAGTGACTCTTCTCGACAGGGTTGCAATACATAAGACCGTGGTATATACTAGAGATAGCTATGGCAGTACTAGGTCGCACAGTTTTGTCTGATATTAAAGGTAAATAATTTTGTCTGCTAGTGTTCTATCTCCATTTTCATACGGAATTCGCGTACGTTCTGTAAAGATATTACCTCGCACAGAAATGTCCCAGTTTGCAAATGAACGCTCACATAGTTTACTGTAACCCCTGTAAGGGCCCAATTTTTTTTCGCCCAGTGTCAACGTAAGGGAATTCGCCCGGCGAAACGTAAGTTACCACGTGTTGCGCATGAATTAAACATGCGCCTCGTCATGGACCGAGCTCGAAGCGGTCCGGGGGTGAACGAGCACGCGGGCGAAAAAGAAAGGGATAGGGCGTGGCGGGGGAAAGTAAAATAAAAACCCAACTTCAACTTGCATGTTCCTGAATTAATTTTGAAAGTAGCGTCGTAATTTTTCCTCCCTCGGCCCAACTGCGCGCCACGAGGCAAGAAGTTGGCCCTCTCGTTGTTTACAATGTCGGAGAACTTCGACGCGCTCGGGGTTCGTAGTTTCGCGTTCACTGAACCTGCGCCTTTTGGTCCTCTTGGATCAGGGGATGAGGTGTTGGAGAGATGCCACAAGGGGGTGATTTTATTTTACATACATGCGCTCCTCCGTGCTCGAAGAGAGGCAATTAAGTATTACTTTGACAAAAAAACTTCATGAGGTTGTGCATCCACGTAGGATTTGGACACATGTTAATATTTATGTCAGACAGTCATCTATTTTGATACATGTGTTCCTGCAAAATTGTGAATGAAAGCTAAATGATAGGTACACTTTCACGTCATACGAAGGGCTCTGTTTAAGACCATAAAGGTATTTCTATAGCTCCATGAACAGGTTGGTATGTGTTACTGAGATATACTTAGGTAAATTTTTTTCGCGATCACTTGATACATAAATAATAAATAATTATTGAAGCACAGTTGTGGAGTGTTTACATGGTTGTAAATATTAGGAAAGTAATGAATGTTTGGTAGTGTCGAGCGGCTTGGAAATGATTACATTTATTTGTTTATTGCATTCAATGTATGAGGCATTAAAGTTAAATGTATGAAAGTACAAGATTTCCCACATAATATGCTATGTCTAGAGACGATGGTATTTCGGGAAAATTATTTGTGCCAGCATACCTTTGAAAACACTGTAGTTTCATGTGACAAGTAGGTCTATGAGTGGGTGATATACGTCTGACACAACGTAGTTGTCTGCAGACCAATAATAGGCATCAAATATTTAAAATAGCGGGATTCTTATTGGCTCAGTCAAATAGGGTAACAGCTCCGTGTAGAAGCGAAAGCCAATAACTTCTGGTAAGCTGAACGTGCGTATACTCGGCAAACAGTCAAGTTTTCCCGCGATATAGCATCATCTCTAGCTATGTCTGAAAAATTACTATTTGATTACATCATACTGTTGTGAGTTAAAATTTCTCATGGATCCAAATCATTCGAAAAAAAATTAACTCCGCTTTTATCCATGGAAAACAGAAAGCCGTCTTAGTTACCTATAAATTAAATACTTCTCAAATCCATAGTTACAATTTTCGTTAGTAAGTGCGGTTTTTTTTTTTTTTAAATATAGAAAGCCATTTGTCATTTATTAATTTATTATTATCATCATCATTATTATTATTATTAATTTTAGGGCGCTGTTACACCCAATTGACCAAAAAATCTCTTTGTTTTAATTGGACGTAGTGCAACATGGGTACCAAACTGAATACGTCATTATCTAGTTTCTGTACCACTCGACGTCGTTCTTCAAAACCATTTTAGTTTATCACCAAGAGTAAAATGAAGTACATCTTGCTGTGCCGATTTAGAAAACTATAGTAAAAATGTTCATTTACATGCACATCATTATGCCACTGAGGTTTGTTATTATACTTCAGAAGTAGTAATTTACTTGAGATTAAATTATGGAAATTTCTTTTCTTTTGATGATGTCAATCAAATACATAAAAAAATGCTTTACCTGTGTATTCAAAAATCTCTGTACGCATATATAACTTAGTTATTTTTTTTTTCCTCTTATGTCCCTACTAAAATGAAGTAAACTTTAGGATAAAGTAAATTAAGAGATTGGGACACTTCTGATCTTTACTAGCTTTCAAGTTACTTAACCTACATTTTTATTCAATACTAAATAAGCGTACCTATCACTGGGAAGTTACCCTCAAATATCACGCCCCTGTATGATCGTATCCGAAATTCAGCTAACAGCTCTTGCAATCCGTCGCAACAGAAATACGGAACCATTACTTAGTCTACATTTTCTTCCAGTTTTAGGAAATATGGAAAAAAAAAGTTATCTCAGCAGTGATGTTTGATTAATTAATATTCCGTTTACAAGGTTTACTAAAATGTTCGACATGCAAGAAAGAAAATAGTGATTACGTAACTGCTTGATTTTTATGTGAGCGAGATTAAATATTTTTAGTTCAGTATTTTATGATAATTACGGCAACTTTTGACGTTAACCCTTCCATGAATGGGCACACGTAATAAACGAGTATCAACATAATCTACTGCGCTAGCTAGTTCCATGCCTTCGCCTTTGAACCGGGAAACAAGTCGGCCTAGCGCATCCTTCATTTCGTATTCTCTCTCTCTCTCTCTCTCTCGCTCTCAAAAAAAAAAAAAAAGACGCGAGGGGGGAAATAGCCTGGAGCTAGGAAAATTCTAGCCAAGACTCGATATTTCTTGAATATATGCCAGCTGTATATCAAGAGTACCGCGGCCCGGCCAGAAGCCTTCATGCAATTCAAAACAGCGCCGGGCATAAATAGCTGGAGGCGCAAGGGGTTTTGCACGGTCCACCTACTCAACCTTAAGGTGCTTATCTAGGTAGGCTGCGTCCGTGTATGTGAGGCACAAAATCTATGAAGCGCTAAGAGTGCCGCCGGCCGGCGTATATGTAATAGAGCATCACATCCATGCACAAACCAAAAAACTGGCGCGCAGAGATTAACTTTTATTAATTTTCCGAGGGGACTTCTGCGCTGACCACATCACTTTATTTACATTACTTATTGTTCAAATTCCAACACCCATTTCTATCACTATGTTTTTCGAATCCAGTATGAGTTTTCTTAAATATGGCAGTCTGGAAAAGCCGTTTTAGCCATTCAGAGAGGCCTGAATACCGAAAACTGGCGCGCAGAGATTAACTTTTATTAATTTTCCGAGGGGACTTCTGCGCTGACCACATCACTTTATTTACATTACTTATTGTTCAAATTCCAACACCCATTTCTATCACTA
>PNEQ01034384.1:6204-36999 GCA_003012365.1 Medauroidea extradentata
TTTTTTTTTTTTTTTTTTTTTTTTTTTTTTTTTTTTTTTTTTTTTTTTTTTTTTTTTTTTAGCTTACAAATATTGTATCTCCAAAATAACACGAATACGTTACTTTCCGATCCACCAAAACCAATTTATTCGATTTTTTTCAGTGTCGTTTTACTGAGATGTCGCAAAACAGAAAGCACTTGATACCTGACAACACTTTCACATAATTAAATAACATGTATATCTGTGTTGAATGGTTAGGTAGATATCTTAAGAAATGTAACTTCAAGGCAAGGGACTTATGTCACATGTACTTTGGTGTTCTCCAAGGTGACTATTTATTAATGTTTCTTTATAGAAGGTTTTGTGAAACCTCAAGAGAAATTTTGTTCTTAATTACGAAGAATTACACGGTACTAGTTCCACATTAACTTAAGAAAAAAGAACGTAAGCAATAAGTACACAATAATGAAATTACAAGCGTGGTATTTATACGTACGTAGTATTTCACAACGAAAACCATTATTTTCATCACCATACAGATAAAGTTAGAAAGTATTTCAAATATTTGTATATGTTTATACCGTATTTATTTGATTACCAAATCTACAACTCTTATAAACAAAACATTATTACTGTACTATACTTTAATACGGTAAAAGTTTCAACATGGGTCATTAATACAGAACTTTCTCACGAAAACCAACTCTTAGCGTGTAGAAAACATTTTAAGTTAAATTATTCACAATAATTCATAGTATGTTCCGTACAGCAGTCACATAATTTAACAATATGTAGCCTATAGTTTATAAGACTATCGGGGAAAGGACCGTCACAATGTGCATATTTTCTTCTTAAACCAGGCTGTTTAGTTTCTACTGTGCTTGGGATAGTTATAATTTTTTTTTTTTTAAGTTTAAACGAGAGCAGATATAAAAAAATATGTCTGCCAGTTTTCTTTAAAATAGCTTTTTCCGTGACTTTTTTCTTAAAAAACAAGAAATTATACTGTTTCGACTGAAAAGTTAATCAGCCAGAATTTCGTTAATTACGTAATTAGCTATAATCATATAATTTACTGCCTTGAAAAAATCAGCCAACATGGAGAAGACGATTTTTAACAAAAGTGCCTATTTGATATTTGCTCTCGTTTAGGCGTAAAAAAAAAAAGGATCTAGAGGGCATGGCTATGTTGATTTTAAAATTTTTATTACAGTATGATAGCAAACAATACATCCCTAAACCCATTCTACCACCAAAGGAACAATGCAATACAAACAAAACTAACAATTGCTGTACATTTTATGTCAGTACCTCGGAAGCATAAGACACAATGTCCACTTTTTTTTTCGAAATGCACTTTTCAACATAAACATTACTATAATTTTAAGTACTTTATAGTGGCATACAGCACAAAGTCAGTATTGTGTAAAAAGAACACATTTTTGGGCGTTAAACAGCTGAATTCACTAGTGAATCACACTCTTCAAACTGCTCTCCTGAAAAATATGATTTTTGTGACAAAGTGCCTTACGCCTCTGAGGTACAGATATTTTTTAGACTATCAATTAGATAATTTAAAAAAAAAATTTTTTTCCTAATTTTTATAAGGTAAAGTGGTACGCGCACATTCATTTGGGCGGTACCTTGGAGAGCAAAAGGCGGAAGCTTGACAACCAGCTCTATACCTTAGATACATAAACTAGAGCTGTGTACTAAACAGTCTATGGGTACCTAAACTGGTCACGTGATTTCTATCAGGCACCTAAAATGTGGGGATTTAGGGTTTAAATTTACTGACGTGGAGTAGCACACTAAATCCTCAAATAGTCCCGTAAGTTCGTCTACTGTTGCAAATAAAGTTATATTTCCCGAGTTTAGGCTGAAAAACAAATAACATTCAGTTAAAAACAGTTATAAAGAAACATAAAGGGCCACAGCGTTAATGTACGCAAGTACAGTAATTGGTTTTTTTTATTTTTAAATCAATTTTCTTATTTTGTAAATAAATAACATGGAGTAAATACGGTCTGACCATTAAACAGAGACATGTTTTGCTAAACAGTGAACTACATGAGAATGCATGTCGTAAATAAAAAAGGCAAACATTAACTATACACTTTTGTTTGAATTTATTCGTCAGAAACTATATCTTTTTATCTAAGTGTTTTTCTTGTTAATGTTCGAACATTAAAAACTTTTTATTTCGCTAGCGTAGGACGATTATAACATCTTACACAACCAAACAAACTGTTCATTATGGCAACCGTTTCGTCTTTGTTTATTCCAGCCGGATAGGTGTTTAAATTAAACGTTTCAATGTGTATTCTATACAACAGTCCACCTCGGTAACTGAACAAACGGAGTCTATATGAAGTGAGTTATAAAGCAACGTTAAATGAGAACCTTTTTTTATCGGCGACGTTTGAAGTTGGCAGACTCTTCCAAAGACTCCAACATCGAAACATGAAATTGAACACAATTTTGATTATGTTGGCCTCGTCCAGTGCCATCTGCATAATATAATTGGGAACCTGATTTTGAAACTATGCTTACTTCAAAATGTGTGAAATAGTAATAAAAAGTAATATATTTTTTTGTGTGCATTTGTATCTATCTTAAACTTGTTACTAATTAAAATGCAATGTTTTTGCTCCGGTTAGCATCATATTTCAGATAGAAATAAATGCACACAGTAAAGAAATTATACATATATTTTTGTTAAAACTTAAATTTTGGAGTTAGAATGGTTTGGAATTCAGATCCCCAATTTTTTTTATTAGACTTAACTTCAGAAATACTTAATTAAATTAATTATTTGTTAATTACATGATATAGTACAAATACGTGATTTCAATGTGGTATAATTTCTTTGTATTTATTTTTCGTTGCACAAATTGTCTCTCTATATGCCATCAACTACGGCAATTTTCAGTAAGGATTTGATTGTCCTATTCAAGTCATGCCGGCCGGAATCACAGTTCTGTGACGTCGGCCGCGTCTGTCGAACCATTGTGATGCCAGTATTACGAAGGCCTCGCTCACTCCACTCCTACTTCAATCTAGTTCGAGTGTGTTTATAGTAACGCTTTAATTTATATTCGCCAGTCCACTCCAGGTTGAATCTGGATTGGAAATATACCTTAAGATCACTAATTGGGCTCGTTTGATATTGGTGTCTATTAAGTTAAAATAAAAAAGCTATTTTTTTTTAATGTACTCACAGCAAAATTGCATACAGCCGTCTCAGTTATTAACTAAAAATCATCAGGCACTCTTTTTGAAACTACTGTGAACATTATAACAGAAGCCGTCAAAATTTAAGAACAGCAAAATATTTACTTCTCAGATATTGGTAAGTCACAATCTAGCAGTTTCAATAATATTGCAACGGTGTTTCCGTGGTGTAGTGGTTATCACATCCGCCTAACACGCGGAAGGTCCCCGGTTCGATCCCGGGCGGAAACATGTAGTATTTTTACATTCAGTATATTAGAAGTATTGGTTTCCATTCATACTAAGAAACTTACAAGTAAGTGCAACTAAGACGTATGCACGTATTTTCGTTCAGTTTTTCCTAGTTTTACTTTGTGGCGTTATTTACAACGGACTCCAGATTTACTACTAGCTGACTTTGCAAGCAGTGTTTGCTAACATAATTCTAACAGAATTGGCATAACTATCACTGAAAATAAAACTAACTAGCTTAAGAAAAATTATAAGCATATTTACTATACCGCTGCTGACACTTTAAGCCTACAAAAATTAATAATAGTTTAGTTCAACATTACCTATACCAATCGGTCAATGCCACTCAGTACTCTTGAAATTATAAACTTATAAAAAATCTCCTACCTAAATCGAATAAAAATTTAAAAATATATTGCTGTATATAATCGGTTTTCAGAACCACGGAATTTTGTGACAGACTGAAATCGGGTAAGAAGAGGTGGCTCAGTCAAATCAAGACAGGCACAAGAAAGTTTTAGGACTATGCAAAATTTTAAAGGAACGGTTATACTATCCGCGCGCCAGCTCTGAGTCCTTGGCGTGTATGCATTTATCTTCGTAAACTTCGTGTACGCTACAGTAACACAGTATCAAACACTTCCTAACTTACGACGTTACTACAGCTAGCATGTGCGTCGCATGGTATTGGACCTCGTTGTGTTATTGATACATTTACGAGCGAAAAACACATACCTACCAGGGACTCAGAGCTCGCGCGCGGACTGTACAGAACACACTGCTCTTCGTGTTATAGATTAGTTCGCTATCAATATGAAATTGACTGCTGATAATTTTGAAGATAATTTTGTTAACTAAACTGTAGATAATTACACCCTCAATGATTTGCCGAACACCGAAACATTTTTATCATTACCGTCTATATACAGTAGTAACTTTTGCGATACTTCCAAGCAAATCCGTGATGTTAAGGGCGTTCACGCTTTAAAAACACAGAATGGAATTTCTTTGTACTTTTCAAAAAACAATCCGAAAGTGACGAAAATTTACCTCATTTATGGCAAATTTAAAAAAGACAAAATGACTTTGTGGTGTTTTTAAATCGTTTAGCATATTACCAATTATATATAATTTCAGTGTAAATTATTTCTTTCGAGTAAGTCATTTGGTTTTTGTTAAACCTATGTTCGTATAACTTGCAAATTCTGACTTTGACATGCCGCTATGGGAAAACTATGAGAGCTAAAAAATTTGTACATTTGTAAAATGTAGTCACAAGTAACGTCTATTAAACTAGCACTATGCCATGCAAATATAAAATTTTGAATTTTTGCCACGTGAACATCCTTAAGAGTGCGTGGTAAATAAATAAACGCTGAAAACATCAATTGATTTCTACGCTTTTTTCGAAGCCAATATAGATAAAATACTCAATGACAATCCTATATAATGGTATTTACCAACTTTATGAGTAAATATTTATCCAGAATTACTCATTCGTTACGCGTGATCTCTTGCGCCGCAGTTAAATTCACGAGGTTCCGGCGTCAGAGATTGTGCCTCAGAAGTTCGTAACACTGGAAACAATATTTTTTAAAACGTTGGCTAAAACTATTGCCTAGGATTTCTATTGTTTAATTTTCGCAAATTGGCTTCAAGAAACCTACTGTTATAGATTAATGCTTTTGCGTTGAATTATGTACCACGCCCTCTTAAATGATTTTCCTAGTTTTCTTATTGACGCATGCGTGAATGCCTCTAATTTAGACCCTTCTCATATATATATATATGACTTTCACCTCGTAAAAGTGGTAATTTCACAAAAAAAAAATTGATGACAATGGATTTTTTCTAATCCGCAAATGAATTATAATGCGCTATTTTCACATGAATAAACAATTTGAATACTAACGAATGCATATTTTCATGTAAATAACAGTTTGAATATTAAAGAACTCATATATCGTATACACATAACCAATTACAAACAAAATATATCAAAGCACACGACGCAATATGATTACATGATTAGCCAAGTGCACGTGACACATGTATGGTGACGTGCCGAGCCGCCTTGAGTGTGTGACAGCAACTTCATGAAGATTAATTTAGCATGCAGTTGTGTACAAACAGAATATATTTTATGTAGGTAATGTCTCATCCTGTTACAAAGCGGGACATTTTTGAGCATCAATAAAATTCCAGCCGGACAAAAATAAATACACAAAGGAGACATGTAATTTTGCTGGACGTCTGGTTAACTTATCCGCTACCAGTTTTATTGATATATAATCTGCTTTCTTCGTGATGGCATAACTGACAACATACAAAGCAACATTCGGCCTAAGATGAAGTATGTGCATGTTTCTAGGTGTAGCTTAATATTTATAACTACTATACCGTTTTGTTTCTTGGCAAACAAAATTACATAATTAAAAAAGAACTGTTTTAGTTCACTGAAAAAAATGCTTATTGGTCACTACAAAATATTTTGTCATTATGGACGTTACAAAATTTTTTTTGAACGAATAAAAATTTTTGATGTCCCTAGTAAAGGTTTGTAGAGTTTACAAAAAAAATTGTAACCACTACAAATATATACTGTGAGGTCCATTTTGACCAAACATTTTGTAGCCATCACAAAACAGTTTTTTCTGCAGTAATTTTACGATTTTTATTTAATTCAAAATATTACATTGTGGGTTTTTAATGTTTTATTGCACAGCCCATGGGATGTAAGTTCACAGTGAATTATTTTGTTTAAGTAGGTACGTTGGTTTGTTCCCACTATTTGCATGGCAGCGTAACAAGCAAATTTTTATTTTGACGCACCGTTATGAAAAAATATGAGAGTTTAAATTGTTTCACAATGAACACACGTAGAATAGTTTCGTCAAAATACGTATTTACGAACACACTGCAACATATTTTAAGCCTTACTAACGCATGTTGTATAATTATTATTTCGAAAGAATTTGGAAATTAAATGATGTCTCACTTGGACGCCAGTTATTTAAAATCTTTGAATCACAGGAAATTACTCGGGACTGCAGGAATATTATCTGTAACTGGCAGGGAGAATTAACAATCTGGAGCACTAATTAGAAAAGATTTAATCTTGCTTATAATTTCCATGCCATGAAACTAACGTACATTTAAAAACCGTGGTTTGTAAATGTAATTACCGCAGCAATTAGGGAAATATTTCGTAAACACATAGTTTGAGAAACTTTGTTTTTGAATATTCTCTTTACAACGCATATCAAATTATCGGTTTTACATCAGTTACTGTTCAGGAAAAAAAAACGAAAGATTTAGTTTTACAACTACAGTGATGCGTCTTCATAATACGCTGTTTTTTTTTTTTTTTTTTTTTTTTTTTTTTTTTTTTTTTTTTTTTTTTTTTTTTTTTTTTTTTTTTTTTTTTTTTTTTTTTTTTTTTTTTTTTTTTTTTTAGGAAATTGCAGAAAATTCGTGCCGTACCTATCAGAGGAAATTCGAACAAAACGTAGACCTTTAAGGGATTTACGGGTATGCCACAATAAGACTCGTGTTAATACAATATTTTAACGACGGTTGGATTGTTTAATAAAGAAAATTAACATTTAAAACATAAGAATACTGAAAAATGAAGAAGAACAAATAAGCGGATGCGCCGGAGGGCCAGAAAGGCCAGAAAGAGTAAATGTAAATAAAAATAAAATGTAGAATTCACAAATAATAAGTTTACACATTAACAATGCCATGTGTTCATGCCAACACTACAGTATTAACAAAACTGCATTTTTGAGAGAAAATACACAGTGAAGTCATGCACTGTTAGTGTGTTCAGCTACCAACTGGCTGTAAGTACATATAAGAATATACACCATTCCAAACTGTAGGTTGGAGAGGCCAATGAAAAACAGAAGTTTCCGTAAAACAGTTTCGTCACACTGAACAGAACCACACTTACATCTCTATATTGCTACAATCGCATTTCTACAGATTTGCATATTTACCGGTGGTGTTATTAAAATATATTTACAGCTCTCTAACCCAAACATTTACGATTTTTTTTTCCGTGCAAGTGTCCGCAGACTTATGGACATATTACGTATGATTCCGCTGTGTAAATTTACTATATAGACATTTCCGTATTTTATTTTTACGGATACTATTTCCTTTTATTTACGTTACAGTTCCATTAATATTTATAACGGTGTACGTGAAAGTATTTCAAGGGGTACCTAATGCCAGTGGAATTTTTTTTATATGTTACTAAGGAGTACAAAATAACAGTTGCTAAAAACTCTCACAAACATTTGGTGGAACAGTTAAAAATAATTTTCGTTGTTTTACGGAGAAATGCTGGTAAAAATTCCCCAGAAGTGACCGCTAATTTACGGAAGACAAGTAGCTCCACTTATGGAAACTCACATGTTTATGGGACTTCTCTAGGATGCAAGCAAAATAATGCGTACGGTTATTTTTTAGTTTCTTCTCGCAGTTTTTACACATGTTTAATTAATGAAACGAAAATATTTTAACAAAATATTGTTTCCGTTAGTTAAACAGACATTTCTGTAAAAGTATCCGTAAATTATTTGCAATTTTTAAAAGTGTATCGTGGGTTGCCTTTCTGTAAGACTCCGCATTTTCTTCGTTTATTTTGTCGAAGGTGAACGGTTCACTTGAAGGTGTTACAACGAGGTGACTTTTTGGTTTACTGGTGCCTCCTGCTACAAACTGTTATTTACTAACAGAAAAAAAAAATGTGGTATAAAATTCTCCGACAAAATAAAAGCTTGACCAGCCTCGTTATCTACTAAAGATGAAAGATATTTCGAAATTTTTCCCGACAAATTACAGATCTCATTATTAAACCGCAATTGTTAATTCATCATTTGTTTATCTTTAATTTTTTTTATATTAACAAATATTCGTTTTCACTGTCATGTTTCAAACTCGTATTTATCCCTTAAACATTTTCGCCAAACAAATCTTTCCTTTACATAAATTTACGTCATTTTTTTTTACAAGGAATCGCCTCGTAAAGGTTGTAATGTACTTTCATGAACACTCAGTATATCAATTTTGAAACACAAAACTGAAATATTGTCTTGAAACGAGACTTTCGAAATGCTACTGTTCTAAAATTGTTCCTTCGCAGAGCCTGCAGAAAAATTTGAATGCGTGGAAAATTCAAGGCAGCTATCCGCTGATGAGTGGTAAGGAGGATGAGGAGGAATTGAGTGGAAGCGGGCGCGAGAAAAAGACGAAAGCGTGGGGAAATGAAACTATTGTAGTGCGGGCTGTCATCTCGTCAGCAGCGCATCTCCCCTCGTCTTGGGCGACGGGATTGTCCCGGGGAACAATGGCGGCGACAAACGATCCAATCCGGGGACGGCACAATGATCAGGATCTGCGCCTCGTGGACGGCCACTGTACAGCACCTCCGCCGGCGGACGGACGGCCGGAACGGCGCGGCCTCCGGCAACATCGATCTCTCGATCTCTATCGCAACGTGCCTCCTACACCAGCTGCCGCGAGGGAGAACAGACACATCGATCCCTATCGCAGAGGTCCATGTCCCGGGGAGCGACGGGTGGTCAAGGGGGAGTATTAGACAATTATATTGTATTTTCAGTTTTTGAGTCATAACAATTATTCAAATTGTACTATCAAAATTTGCCCTTCGACAAAACATAGGACTTTCTTAATAAACTGCTTGACATAAATAATAGTGGAATTTTATATAATTTGCCCTGCAGAATGATTGCAAGAGAATTATTTAAACTTAGCCTATATTTCTATTGCAATGATTTTGCATTAAAAAATTAATGGAATATTCCATTATCGTTTATTACAAGCAGTTTACCAAGAATATATCATATGCTTTGTCGAAGAGAAAATTTTGATAATACAATTTGAATAAATGTTATGGCTCAAAAATTGAAAATACAATAAAATTGTCTAACACTCTCCCTTAAGGATGTTTACATGGCAAAAACGCATAATTTTTTGTTTGTACGACATAGTGTTACTTTTATGTACGTTACTTTTGACTACAGTTTCCACTTGTGAAACCTGTTGAACCCTCATAGTCTTCCCACAACGGCAGGTCAAAGTCATAATTTGCAAGTTACGGGAACATGCTAATAACAAAAACCAACTGACTTACGCGAACGAAACAATTTACACTGAAATTAGATAGAATGGGTCACGTGCTAAAAGATTTAAAATCACAAAATGCAATTCCTTTGTATTTTTAAAAGTATATTCTAAAAATAACGAAAATTTTCCTTATGTATGGCCATTTAAAAAAAAAATAATGCAAAGGGACTTGGTTGTAGGGTTTTAAATCTTTTAGCTTAAGGCCCATATTATCTAATTTTAAGTGTAAATTATGTCATTCCTGTAAGTCAGTTGGTTTTTGTTATTAGCATGTTCCCGTAACTTGCAAATTTTGACTTTTTCATGCCGCTATGGGAAGACTATGAAAGTTAAAACATTTTCACAGTTGGAAATTGTAGTCACAAGTAATGTCTATAAAACTATGTCGTACAAATACAAAATTATGCACTTTTGCCATGTGAATGCCCTTACGGGAGAGAGCTTAGATGCTAAATTGTATTAATCTCCTTTCATAACTTCTGGTTACAATATTTTTGGTAAATGAGGCAATGTTGAGTCATATATTATAACTGTGATTAATTTTGGAGGTCATAATAGTGTTGTATGTTCACCTTATATTACAGTTGCAAACATTATTGAAATTTAACCTATAATTTCTAGAATATATTACGAGAAAAGCTAGGTACTTTACAATTTGATCTGAAATATTTTTTGTAAAGTGTGCCGTTTTCGATTTATTTCATTTTTTGATGTTTTTCCGCGGCGGACTTCGTGAATTTTGGATATGTTATGGTACATTTTATGCTCTTTAATTTTTGTCTCTACAAGTTTTGTCGTGAGATGCGTAGTTTTCGATGTATTAATTTTTTCCATATTTTTTCCGGGACAAATTCCAGAAAAAACTAAAAAAACGAAGGTGGATTTCGGTGGATTTTAAATATGTTATTCTACAAATTTCGGAAAAAAAAAAAAAAAAAACACTTTTCTTTCAATTTGTCAATGTTTTTTCATATTTTTCTTGGACTATAAACTGAGTCAGACCAGCCACCCACATCATGCAGTGTAAAAATGAAACAGAAATTTGAAACAAACTTTTTGGAACATAAGAATGTTAACTGTGGCGCAAAATGGTGGATTAACGTGATTGTGTTGTAATGGATTAACGAAGTTATTCTGATTCGGCGAGTACTTAAATTGAAAAATGTTTGCTCAAATATTCACTTGTATTTTTTTTTTTTTTTTTTGTATTTGTCGCTCGTCAGCCAAACTAGTGTTCGCAAATATGAGTATTTTTAGTGCCGTGTCTGTCACGCCATTGTGATTCCAGTATTAGACTAAAGTTGTTAAATCATTTGTTTACGTAAGTAACGGCGCAGATACGTCGAGCGAGACAGAAAATGTGAATATAAGTTTGTAGAGAAAGGGATATTAAAAAAAAAAAAAAAAGGCAGGAGTGAAACCGTTGAGCGAGAAAGTCTTTGCTGTGCGTGTAGATGTTTCGGCATCGTCCGCAGCAGACGCGGAGGCTGGCAATATCCCCGCTACATTGTTTCGTTCCGTTTGACAGCAGACGGTAAGCGATCATCCCCTGAAAGCCCCCACTCCCCTCCTCCTTCAAGGTCCACGACACACACTGCTCTGCCACGTTTAGACGCCCTATCTTAGGACCACACATATACACGCCAGCGTGAGCGCACGAAAATACAGCACGATGTTCACCAACGTACGAAAACGGGGGATAAAAGAAAAAAAAGGAGAAAGGAACGTCGAATTCGAAACCGCCACGCGGCCTGTGATGGATTCGCCCGTATGTGGAATGTCGCGCTGTCATATTACTCTCTCCCGCGTTTATTCTTCCGTTGATGCCGGGTCTTTGAAATTCAAATAAAAAATATCTCTTAAATCTCGCAGGGACCGGGGGGAGCGTGTGAAATGAAAGAACTTTACATCAAAAACAAACGGAAGAACATTGTTTCTCCTGTTGGAAGCGGGACCGAAAAAGCAATTAATTCGCCACATTTCCTTTTTACGGAACACAAAATGAAGAAAACCTTAACGTCCGTACAAGCGGGATATGACCTTTTCTGGATGTTTTATTTATTTATTTTTTTTTTTTTTTACCTTTTAAGTTTTGAATGGGTATTCAAAAACATTAAACAGACTTCCATTAGTAGACTACTTTTGATTTGTCAACCGTGGTGGATATTCAACAAGAATGTCATACCTCACAATGTGACAACGTGCACACAGAGAATGTCACAAAACACAATATTTCTGAGGGAAAGTAACAAATTATAAGCTGGATGGGTGACGAGCTTTGATCTTCAGTACTACCTTCGTGAAGAAAGGCTTGCCCACTCTTGATGACGTGGTAGAACTGGCGAACATAGAGTGATTAGAAGAGAATGTGTTTTGTCGCGTGGAAAGTTGACTGTTTTCTAGGCTTCAATGTAATTATTCATTTCTGAGGCTTTCATTTCGTAAGTCCCTATTTGACTGGGCCAATGATAACCCTCGTGCGCTACTACTGGACGTCTGAGATTCGTCTGTAAACAACTATAATGTGCTACGTAACCATCGACCAACAACAGATGACTAGAGCCAGTGATTTTTGGTGGAAAGAATACTGCAACAACTTGTTTCAATGCCTAACATGCACACCAGCAACTCTGGTTCGTGGTTATTGGCCGAATATAATAGGGCAGAGGCGTGGCTCATTTGGCTGCACCAACCAGAACAATGTTACCGCGACACCACACGTCCGTGATTTGCGGGTAGGACCACGAGACGCCGAATGCTACAAACTTCCAATCACTGACCCTGAAGCAGAGAAACAGGTGTTCACATAAGACATTGAAACAAATTGTTGCAGAATTCTTTTCACCAAATTTTACTGGCTCTACAGATGACGCAGGACGCCGCACTGATTTGCAGAATACGCTGGCAGAAAGCATTCTCGCGATTTTTCACCATCTTTAGTGATCAGTAAAGAATGCCGTAACTTTCAGTGTATGCAATACTAAAATAAAACAGCCTACAAACTCGGCTGACCAGTCAAATGGACAGTTGAACATTAACTTTTTTTTATTTGTACACGCTAACACAGTGGTTGATATCTCAGTTAAATTACGTAGGTGGTGGGTGACTTTATTTTCCAGCAGGGTGGTGTGCCACCTCATTGGCACCCTGCAGTACGCGGATACCGGAATTACACCTTGCCGCAACTGGATTGGTGGTGGAGCAAACCGTCTTCGTCATCACTGGTCTCCCAGAAGCCAGGTCCTTACTCCGTGGGATTTGTTCCTGTAGAGGTACATTCAATTCCATTAGAGATGATGGTATATCGCGAAAATGTTTTGTGCCAACATACCCTTGAAAACGCTGTAGTTTAACGCAACATATCTGATTGAGTGACATGTCACACTCGGTTGGTTACTACTCACTGTCCTTACCGACCGTCACTGAAAGTTTGAAATGTCATTGTATGGTGATCTGCGCTTAACTGCCACATTCCGTGGGTTAGAATAGTTTGCTATTGTTTGCTGGAACCTCCGACATAACTGCGCAGACGGTAAACGCGGATAGATAATCGTACTCCAGACCATAGACTAAATAGTAATACAGACGTGAAATACGTGGCGGCTCATTTTATATGGGCGAACTTAATCGCTTATTGGCTGCCCGTGGTTGTTGATACCAGCTCCGTGTTTGTTTGGCTCCTACTTCACTCTAAAAATTAATTTGTAAATTTGCCACACGTGCGTATAGTAGTGCTAAGATAGAAGGTATGGTTAGAGACACTGGAAAATCGCGAAAATATTTAGCATAGTCTCCAATAAACTGTAGTATCTCAATCATGACACGTGTGAACAATTTCCTGGCAAATCACACACGTTCAGTGTTAAAACTGTACAGTTATAATTGGGTCTGTTGAAGAGGGATACAGTGCTTCATATAAACGATAGCCAATATAAGTGCAAAACCTTCAGTGTTATACATAGCACGTTGGAGCCTAGCAAACAATCAACTTTTCCCGCGATTTACCAGTGTCTCTAGGTATGGTAGAATTGCTTCCCAGACTTCCTTGGTAGCACTACTAAACTTTTTTTATGAAACAGTCAAATGTGTACTGAAGTTACCAGACTTGTATTGTAACAACCGTAATAGTTTGCATATTTCCAAGGCGGAAGTATGGTGATTGTCCCATACTTCGTTTAGGTTACTTACTTCCTAAACATTTTAGGATGGTTTTTACAGTGTTGTTATGCACGTTTCCTATTGGCCTGACTGCCGGCTAGCAGGGCAATTGCCTTAATTTGATTGGCGGTAGGCGTTTCTGTCATGTCTCTGACCACCGAAGCCATTTTGCTGGCGTGTGTGATTGAGTTCGCTGTCTCACCGGCTATTTCACTTCTGTATTACTGAATATTCTGTGTCCAGACTCCAGACCATGAATGGTGGCAGAGTTTAACGTGCAGTCTGTTCCGCGAACGCCCGTTCGACGTGGCAGGAAACAGACAGCCCGCATCTGCGGAGTGTCCGACTGTAGAAGATTGACGATCAGATGGAATCAGGTTGGCTCTGGGTCTATCGTGCGGGAAAGAGGAGAAATACGTTTAAAGGTGGCTCCCTAGATAAAAGTGCGTTTGTGTGTGAGGATCAACCTCCTGGAAGCTGATACTGAGGCCAAGCTGGCCTTGTTTATTCAGGTTGCAATATGGCGGAGTGAAATCAGCTGTTCTTGTGGAAATAGTACGCAAGTGAATGCCTAGGACCTCCACTGATTTTTTAAAACAAATGTCGAAAATGGGTGATTTGTGGTCCGTTTTATGTTGTGTTATGTTTTATCTTGTGGTAGAATCTTTTGAAAGGTATGTGTTTGTGCAATACATAGAGGCCGGAAAAATTCGCGGATTCAACGACCTGCACGTTAGAATTCATTGTACTATGAATATTCAAGCCCCGGCTATTAGTTCATTGTCTGTTGTTCCAGTGAGTAGCAGCTAGTGGACAAATGGTTGGGGCTTGAGATTGCACAGAACAGTGTATTTTAACACGAAGGTCACTGAACACGCCAAATCTTCCGGCCCCTAGCAATACACATTTATCTGTAGTATAACGTAAAAACATTTTGTCTTTAACGAGCCATTACGCAAAAACTATGCAAGATAAATAAATTTTATAAGAGAAAAATTTAGTCACGTTTTGTGTCTAAAACAAGAATAAAAATATCTGGTACAGATATAAAAATAAAAACATGGTGATGAAAATAGAGGTAGAACATGCCATTAACATGTAAATCCCTGTCAGCCAAGATTTTTGGGTAGGCACCGCCTTAAGGGCGTCGCCTACCGTGCGACTCAAATGCGTTGCAGTGTGCTCGTAAATACGTTTTTAACGAAACTATTATACATGCACTTGTTGTGCCAATTTATGAAAAGACAAGGACGGAATGTAATTGTTGAGACGCCTTGCTTCGTTAAAATCTCTTGTTTCGAAGACCTCCAACGTAGCTAAAACCAGCCTTTTCAGACTGCCGTGCTTCAGATTGTATGTGAATCTCAGAAAGAAACGTACGTTGAACTTTGCTAGAGACTTTCGCCCAATAAAATTACACGCTCACAGCTTAGTCCTGCAGTAAACAAGGATCGGCGAGAATCTTGCACGCTATAGTTCAGCGCTTGTCTCGTTGTAGCGATTTGGCATTTGAAACGTATTTGCTTCAAGATGACACTTATAGATCCGTCAATTATGAGCCTCTAACGCGCATATAGACGGCGCCCGTAAGGGTGTTCAAGTGCAATAAAATTGTAATTTTATTTTGTTATGAAATATTGTTAGTTGTAAGAGGAAGCTGCACTCGCAAGTATCGTCTACAAAACTAACACTATTTTATATAAATATAAAATTATGACCCTTAAGGCTGCCGCCTGGTGAAGGGTATATTTCTGTGTGAGAGGCGAAAATCGACGAGGCGCTACGAGCGATGTCGGCCGGCACATGTATTGTGATACCGCCTCTACGCACAGAGTCGTAAACACGCGCGAAGTGTTCCCACAGTAACGTTTTTACTCTGGGACTTTTATTGAATGCGTCACTGTAGCAAAGTCCAATGTACTTGTAGACCTCAATTTCGAACAAATCCGTCACATATATCTTGAGAAACAACCGCGTGAAAAATACGTTTTTAGCCAAGTTCGGGTGCTTTAAAATAATGTTTCCAATGTGCGTGATGTCTTGAAAGTCACATTCACAAGTAATCTGAAGTGTGTTTTCTTTTCATAGATAAGCATTGTGGACGCATGTTCACTGGTCTCTGAGAAAAAACGTAACTCCGAACACGCTGGACGCAGTACGAGTGCCAGGACGTGACAGGACCGTTACATTAAATATCCCCCCCCCCCCTTTCCAACCCCTTTTTTCTCCTGTCCATTTTCTGTAGTATCCGACAATCGCGAAAATAGTCGCATCGTTCCAGTATATTCGGTGGGTATTTTCATCGTCGATTAACTATAGATTTTGAATACAGAGGCGATTCAACTGTTTACTTAGATTGTTAAGGGTGTCCCATAAGGAAAAAAAAACATAATTTTGTATTTGTACGAAATAAAGGTAAGTTTTGTAGACGTTACATGGACAGACGTTATCCTCTTACAAAAAAATAGTTCAGCCAGTTTTTCCATAGTGGCATTTCAAAGTAAAAAAATTGCATGTATTTTGTTCATACATCTGTCTTCCCCGAAAACAAATAAGCATAATGAACCGAAATAACTCACAGTAAAAGTACATGTCACTGGCTCGGGCTTTACACATATAAAATCCATCCAAACAACGTTTTGAATTTTTTTTTTTTAATTTCTGACATTTGTATTTTTTTTGCTAATTTTACAATTTTTTTAAATACAAAAATATTTTGTATTGAAATTTTTATATAATTAAGACCTACCAATGACATGTACTTTTTTTGTTAGTTATTTCGTTTCATTGTGTTAATTGGTTTTCTGGGTGTGTGTGAATTATAAACATGCAAATTTTGACTTTAAAACCCATTATGGGAAAACTGGCTAAACTAAATTTTTTAATAAGAGAATAATGTAGGCTACTCCCAGGTAACATCTACTAAACTAACATTGCTTCATACAAATATAAACTTATGATTTTTCCCTTCTGGAACTTATGTTCCGAAGGCAGGCGGGGCTATGGAGCATGTGTTTAAAAGTTTTTTAAAATAAAAAACACTTCCTGCTGTACTTGAAAGTTATTTTGGCGACTGAATAGGAAATATAAATATGTCATAATGAGTTACAAAAAAGTTACTGGGGCGGATTCGTCAACTGACACAGTGACGTGCGTCTTGTTCCCCTGTAGGGGGCCGCGATTGGCGCATGGTTAGAGTACTAGCCTCCCACTAAAGCGATCCAGGGCTCGATTCCTGGCGAGGTCGGTCTCCGGATTACCTATGCGGGAATCGTGGCTGGAGTTGCCACTGGTCGGCAGGCTTTCTCGGGGATCCTCATACGATATTTATTTATTAACACCCGACGCAAAAGAAGGGGTGATATGTTATAAGTTTGACGTGTGTCTACCTGTGTGTCTGTCTGTGAAATCGTAGCTCCTAAACGAATTGACCGATTTTGATGCGTTTTTTTTTTTTGTTTGAAAGCTGACTTGATCGAGAGTGTTCTTAGCTATGATTAACGGAATTTTGTTTAGACGTTTAAAGATCATCAGCTCTTTTCTAATTTTTTTCTTTCTTTTTTTTTTAGTGAATGTAAGCAATTCTGCTGCTCTGATTGATTTGAAAGTTAGTATCCTGTGAGTCGGGGGTTTTTTAAATTTTTAATTTAAGTCTAACTTGTTTTTCGTTTCTGTCTGTATTTAAACTAGGAAATTAAGAGCCCTATACTGCTGTCACACAAGCATTGTTGCAGCGTGTCGGGAGAAAGGTTTTCTAAGAAATGCTACCAAACGTGAGTTTGATATATTTATCTACGATCGATAATAAAACACATTCAAAACTATGTTTCTCATTTTTTTGCTTGTTTAGATATCGTGCTTAGCAACGTGGTCTTGGGGCACACCGTAATATCCAAAAATGGCTTTTTAAGACTGCTGTCATGCAATAATACTAACCGGAACCGTAAATCGAAAGTAGAGAAGCGTGCGCTGGAGTTTACTTTGCAATTTTTATAAATAAAATATTATGGTTCACCGCTTAAAGTCCCATAGGAAAAAGCCAAAAAACGAAACACTGCAGGTCGTTTTCCGCCTCACGCAGCATAGAGGCGACAAAGTTGTTGACGCACGAACCAGTCTAGGCCTTATCGCCTACCTGCTTGTTTCTGAACCTCAGACGTGGTGTCTAGCGCCTGCTGTATAGGGTTCTTAAGAGGGCGTTGTACATAATTCAACACTATAAACATTAATCTATAACTGGAGGTTTCTTGAAGCCAACTTGCGAAAAATAAAACAAAAGCAATCTTGGACAATAGTTTTAGACAACGTTTTAAACAAAATTGTTACCAGTGCTACGAACTTCTGAAATCACAATCTCTGACGCCGGAACCTCGTGCATTTAACTGCGGCGCAAGAGATCACACGTAACGAATTAATAATTCTGGATAATTATTTACTCATAAAGTTGGCAAATACCATTATCTAGGATTGTCATAGAGTATTTTATCCCTATTGGCCTCGAAAAAAGCGTAGAAATCAATTTACGTTTTCAGTGTTTATTTATCTGCACGCACTCTTAATCTATAACTGTAGGTTTCTTGAAGCCAACTTGCGAAAATTAAACAATAGCAATCCTAGGCAATAGTTTTAGCAAACGTTTCAAACAAAATTGTTTCCAGTGTTACGAACTTCTGAGGCACAATCTCTGACGCCGGAACTTCGAGCATTTAACTGCGGCGCAAGAACGCGTTAACGAATTAGCAATTCTGGATAAATATTTACTCATAAAGTTGACAAATATGTACCATTATCTAGGATTGTCATAGAGTATTTTATCCATATTGGCCTCGAAAAAAGCGTAGAAATCAATTGATGTTTACGCACTCTAATGAAGTTAAGTAAGTTAAAAAAAACTTACTGATCTTCGCGAGCGGCGCGAGGAAACAAGTGACTACAGTCATTTTTTGTGTAGCGGAGTGATATATAAATAAATAATAATCTAAGGAATTTGTTTCAAATACATCACTTCACCGCGAATCTACTGTTCATTAGATCGACGGTGGCTGCTCGCTGGTTAGTTCACAACAATTACGTCGATGGCAAGGTAACTGAAACGACGTGCAATTTCGCGATAGCATGACAACGAGCGATATGCGATTCTCTTCAGGTCGATAGCTATAGTCTGGGCAGCCGAGGCAGTGTCCCAGGACCCCATTTGTCGAGAAGGGAGCATTAATCACCGAATCACCTAGTGGTAAGCGGATTTATCCTTCCCAGCATGAATTAATGTATTTTCTTAAAAGTCAGGTAATAAAGAGTTTGGTTCACGTTTTTCACGTTGCCATAGCATTAACGTTTCATTCACGTTTTCTAGTCCGGACGATGTTTTATTTATTTATTTTTTTTTTTCGTGACAACGTAAGTAAATTTTTTTTGCCAGGCGTTTACCTTTAGAAAATAATCTAGTTATTGGGGTTGCAAAATTTCAGAAAATTTATTAAATTCTTATCTACGACCCGTTGTGCCAAAAATGTTGATATATACGTGAAATTGAAGTTATCGAGAAAAATGAACGAATCTAAGACGGCAAAGGATCAATCCCCTGATCTTAATTTTTAATATTAGTAAGTTTGTGATTGAATAGATGTTAAAGTACAAAGAACCAAAAAACACTTTCTGTTTGTGCCGTATTTACCCGATTTCCAGCATTGTTCTGTTTTCAAAAAATATATTTGAATTTTTCTCTTCCGTGCTCGAAATAATAAATATGTTTTCACATTGTTAGATAGCAAGATAAACTGTCTTCTTAATATTCTGATATTTTATTGAATATAGGCAGTAATATCTTAAGAATTATGTTGAGATGAGTGGTGGCCCCAGCCTTCGTGGGGCCCCGGACATTGGCTCTTAGTATATTCAATATGAAATGTAAATGTGTGCTTGCAACTGCGTATGCGCTGGTGCACACTCATACACACACACACACACACACACACACACATAACATACTCCATTAATATAATTTTTTTTGCAAAAATAACAGGACATTCAAACAATTTAACACAAAGTAAAATTATGGAAAACTAAGGACATGAGCATTTTAGTTAATAATTTAGTTAAAATTAATATTTGCAAAATACATAAAAATTAAATTTTTTTCAAGCAATACCATCAAGTGTCAGATTAAAAATTATCAATAGTAGAATTTAAAATGAATGTGGTGTAAGAAAATAAATTTAATAATGACAACATAATTGTTTGCATGTAAAGGTGTAAACTATTACTTAATAACTTAAATTAGTCCGATCCGGGATCTCGGTTTCGATTCCCGGCCGGAGAGGACACATTTAAATGTTTCTCTCTGTGTTCAGGGCTTGGTATTATGTTGAACTTGTCCTCACATCTCCAATCTTAGGAAGGCAATGATTTGTATTTTTTTTTTTTTTTGTTTGCAAAAATGTGTGTCTTGCTGTTGATCTGTAATTTGACTACAATTATGTGTGTTTTTGCTTTAGAATTTTATATATTTATTGTATATAACACTGTATTTAACTGAAAATATTCTGACAAATCACTCTCGATATGTATTGAGGTGTGTGTGATGCTTGGAAAATAAATAAATAAATAAACCATCGAAGAATCTCATCGTCTATATAGTCCACCTCAGAGGTGTCGTGGTTCTCACCACCCAGAGTCCTTCGGGGATCCAACCAACCTAGAATTTATGTAGTGCATTCTTACAAGTCTGTACCATTTACTCAAAGTGCAGTGGTTTAAAGTTGCCGACAGTGGTATTATTTCTGCCGCTCAGTTACCCAGCAGCAGTGAGTACAGGCTCAGGGCTCCAGAGAGTGCGGGGCACTGGTCGGTTGTTTCGTTAGCCCAAGCTTGGAGCCGCCACTGGTTAAGAATAAGGTTAGAGGATTAAATAAGTACGTAATAATTATGTAGCCTTATAAGAGACATTTACTGCAGAGGGTAAATAAAATGTTAATGCACCTAATCATGGGTTACAAGTTATTTTGAGCTAAGATCCATCTTGCTTGAGTCTTTGAGAACACAGATTCATGGTGCTTGTCTGTATTATCTGCATATTCATTTTCCTGCGAACATAATATTAAGTCATCGCATAATCTTATTTTTACGCGACGGCTCAGCCAATTAAAATTAATTAAGCTCTCAAAACCATTTTGGAGATGGTAATCATATTAACGTCCACGCAGACTCTAAGACGTACAGTAATTTGATCTGCTGCTCCGCTTTATAACCCCTTCTTACTTCGTCATCTTTTCCTCCAGGCTCGCAGAATATAACAGGCTTGATTTAATTTAGCCTCCGCGTACACTAAAACCTTTTGTCAAAACTTTCCAACATTGTACGATAGTGTCCTCGCGAAATTCGGTAACAAATTGCAGCAAAGAGAGAGAAGGGTGCGTTTTCTGTCTAACAATGCGCACTCTATGGTTTTTATTTTAAACACAATTGAAACCAGTTTTTCGTTTCCAGCTTTACTACAGGCCTGTACAAAAGCGTCAATTAAAATTTTGCCAAAAAAAGCCATTGAGCCATTAAAACTAAAAACTGAAGCTGATGTGTAAGTTGGCAGAGTAATAAAACCCTTCACAACTAAAGGAACCTAGTAGTATTTATAGTGTCAACATGGGGCTTGGCGTGAAGTAGTTAAATTCCACTGCTATTACAACACATTTTGGTTAAAAAATAACAAAGGTTTTTTATTTGCTCCTCCCGATAATTTTTATTTTTATTTTTACTTGTCTAGGAGTATAACTGTCTTCTTTTCGACAGCATAAAAAATATACATGTAATAAAAGCGGCCCCTACCATAGTATCTCTAGTTAAGGGTGCGACAACTCTCTCTCTCTCTCTCTCTCTATATATATATATATATATATATATATATATATATATATATATATATATATATATTACAGACATATATTGACTTTTACGTACACTTACAAATTTTATTTCAGCATCATTCAAAATGGTGCACTAAAGTCTTAAATTAGTCTACTTTTCATCAGTACTACTTTTCATAATATGTATTGGCATTTTTGGTCTTAATGTGCTAAATAATAGTCCCGTGTGCCGTTTGATGTCTATATTGTTTATTATTCTCTAGCATTTACATTAATCGAATAGTTAACACATGATTACTAATATTCAAGCAAATGTCAGAGGATTAAAAAGACAGTTTAACTTCATATTTAAAATTGTAATTAAACATATTATTTTGAGTATTGTGGATAAGAAATGCTAGTATTTTTTTTAAAAGACAACTACCTTGGAAACTAACTTTGCTCTATTACCTTAAAATGTAGTAAAAATGTATTATATTATTTTTTGCTTATAATTGTTTTTTTTTTTAATTGGGACATGCGTAGAAAATTTTTGTTTCTTTTAACTCTACCGACTATTCCGTTAAAAATCAATAAATACTTAAAAATGTAAAGTTCTGTGTATTTTCTAAAATATCATCTACAATTTTTTTTTTATTATTATGCAAAACAGTAACCAGATCCAATGTTTGTGTAGCTTGCACACATGTATGACTTTATTTTACATTGATAACCTGGTAGTAGGCATTTTTATACAGCCGTATGAAGATGCAGTTCGAAATACGAAGACAAATATGATGATTACTAGGCGAGTAAATACAGATAATATCAATGAGCTTTTCTCGATTGAAGTACCTGATTAGTGTGTTTACTGAAACGTTACACAAATTAACGCCGTCCGCTGTCCGAAACAATTTGCTGACATCAAAGCAAAGCATAGAAAAATCGATCTCGTGTAAACACGATCAGTTTAGTTTGACAAGTGAATGATGACGATCCAAACAACTTTAGACTGTGCGTAATCGTATATGAACTTGAGCATGTTCAAAATAAACTTAGAGGCTGCAAGGACGTAGAGTACTTTCCAGTTCATTATTTCGTATTTTTTGTATAATTTAAGTCAATAAGTAAATACAAAAACGAAAGTAAAACTTATTTTGACTGCATATGTTATGTATAATTAGTTGTCAAAGTCACAATTAAGACGTTTGTGTAGCCGTTATCAGAAAAACTAAACGACTTAGCGAACTGAAATTGTAGGACAATGAAATACTATACTTTCCAAAGTTTAAATACGTAAATACGTAAATGAAAATCTACTGCTATTAACGCACGTATATTTTGTCAAAGTTCAACAGAATTTAGGACAGTATTAGGCCTACACGGAAATATGACTTTTCGGGGAAAAATCATAAACAAATTTTTGAATAACCAACGATGCAAAAATATTTCCTGCAATGTTTTAAATATGTGTTTCAGTATTTTCAACAATGACCACACGAAAATCCACAAAATTGTGATAATGTTCTGATATTGCCAGCTAATTACACGAAAAAAATTATGCAACAAAAAAAACTCTTTGTTTTGGGAAAATGGTTCTCCTAAAGCGTTTAGTAATAGACCATAATTCCGCATACATACAGCGAGGTGGCGCAACGATAACACGGGCTTGCATTCGAAAGTACCCGGGTTTGGTCCCCGGTTTCAAATAACTTACCCTGATTTCCTGTAATCACCATAGGCGAATTCTGTGATGGTTCCTTAATGTAGGCAGCGGCCATCTCTGTCCTTGTTTAATCGTCTCTAGCGACTCCGCTGTCGACGAGACGTAAAGCCTTGAAAAAAAAAAATATAGCTTAATTTACTATGCCTGGACAATAAGAGACATTTTAACAAGCTCAGCAGGCAAAGCATTGAAGAAAAGGTAGTTAACTTTGTTTGAATAGTCTGTGCACAACTTCAGGCTCCGTATAACCATATTCAAAACTTAAAATGTTCTAAGTTAGACGCGTAACCGCTACTGTTACAATAATTTATTTTTCGTCTTCCCGCGTTTTTATTTCTTCTGAAATAGTTTAAATGATTAGAACGGATTACCTTGTGCGATGTCAATATATACTTTCGAGTTAAGCACAGTTTAACTATGGACATTCTTAACAGCGTTGTGAGGTTTCTAATTTTTTCACGTACAGTTTTTGGAGAAGATTCTTTTCTGTATTAATGGACATGTGAACCGTTGGTCTATTGAATATGTTCTGCCACTAACACCAAGGCAGAGCACTTGAGAAACTCGTCTTCAGATGTGCAAGTGTTAGGAATTAAAGTCACTTTCCCGGAGTGTCGATGAAGTTGTTCTGGACCTACTCAGAGTGTAGGGAGTCAAAACATTGACCCCACGAACACTTCCCCATTGCCCGATATTCACGCTGATATCTACATCCGGTGCCGGAGTCTACTGAAGCTAGAACTTCTGTTTTGCAATTACCATGCATTTACATGGGCAGTGTTCTACTCCGCGAGTTGCTGGGGAAAATTTCACATCGTTTCTCTAACGAACCGACTACAAAGAGGTTTATATCTGCTCTGTCCACCGAAATTTCCCGCTCGAGAATCTACGTCCAAAAAGACTTACCCGCCATAAGTGCTTGCGATTGAACCTGCATAAACTGCGGCACTGGAAAATACGTACATTCGGTACACGTTTGACTAATAATTTCCAAAGTCTAGCTATGTTTTTCAAGAAATATATGATAGAAGGCGGATACCATATACGCAGTGTTAATTTTCTGTAGACTTAATATTAGAAGACATTTTTGCTACCATAGCTCTCAAAATACGGGGGTACGACCTATTTGTTAAAACAGCATTTAAAATGATATGTTTGTTCACTCTAAAAAATTGTTTGTATATTTACCAGACGTGCGTATAGGAGCGCTAAGAAAGTAGGCATGGTAGAATAGTTTCCCAGACATCCATGGTAACACTCCTAAACCTAATTATAAAACAGTCAAATGCATACTAAGGTTACCGGACTTGTATTGTTACATGTGTAAACGTTTGCATATTTACAAGACGGAAGTATGGTAACTGTCCCATACTGCGTCTGTGATAATAACTTCCTAAACATTATAGGAAGTTTTATACAGTGTTGAATTGATAATAATTTTCTTTTGACCAAGTTTCGATGCAGCTGAGACTTAACTTAACTCGCGTAAGGTCAGTTTTTACATAAAATTTAAACAAACGTTTACGTATTTGGCTGAGTACGAGATTCGAAAGAGTCGTTAATGAATAGAGCCACAATGTACGTGACGTGATGTAATACGTGTATTATGCATCCTTATACTGAAAGAGGAAATTAACGTTGAAGCAAGCGTAACTATGTCTTCAAGAGATACCGTAATATTGTCGGATGTTAAATAATCAGTTTTCTGAATGCATTTTTACTGATTGGGAACAACGAAATATTGATACAAGCGGTTCGGGATAAAGCGAACCCTTTTGAATCCGTAGTAACAGTTTTCATTTCACATAAATCATAGGTTTCTACCATTTTGTAATGTAAACAAAGCAACCTAATAAGCAATCAAAATTAACAGATTGTACTGTACTCAAAAGTTAACGCCTGGTGTCACAATAATTAATAGTTTTAAATTGAAGAGTTGAAATTAAAAACGTACTAAGTGCCAGAATCCATATTTTCACGATTATTCCATCAAAATGGTCTATGAGCCATACTCTACGATCTTCAAAAGAGAGGTAAGACAGTACCATTATTGTTATAGGACTTCCATCAAAATGTAATAAGTGCCATGGCTAGCGATATTCAAGAGGGGACAAGTGCTGTGATTAATGATATTCAAAAAGATATTCAAAAAGAAATAAGTGGCACTGCCTGTGTACACTGGATTCCGATACTGTCATGTTTGAAGTTTTGATAGCCAACAATGTCAGCATGATCTATTCTTACTATTAAACTATTTTATTCCGATTAAATATGTATGTGTTTTCTACGTTTTTCTGCTTTTCTTCCGAAGTGGATTTTAGGCACGTAGTCCATTTTTAATTTCAACTCTGCAATTATTTTTCTAAACAAGATGGTTTTCAAAAGTGCTCATTTGTATTGCGAACCACCAATAACAAAAGCTTAAAATGTAATAAGATGACAACTTGTAACACGAAGATGTGAAACAGATTCTTACTACAGTGATTACCTTAACATATAGAAAACAAAATCAACGTCCGTTTCCGAATAATGTCATGACGGATTCTTCGCCCACTCGCATCCTTGAAAAGTGCTTCATAAAGGATGCGGCCATTTTTTATTCGTGTCCGAATTCTACCGAGGATCCAAGATGCACCCTTCCACACCACCCTGGCTAAAGGATGCGTGAGACGCATCCTTGCGCCCTTGCGTTAGCCTTTATGTTTGAATTTAAAATTCGGACGGTACGTTTATACACAAATGTACCCTTAACCGCTACGGATGCATTGCCGTGAAGATTGCGAGGATTCAGGGATTCGAGGATTAATCATATGAATTCGAAAACGGCCAATGTAATAGTTGACCACAATTTTTAAATGGCAAAATTTAAACTAAATTAAAGAAAAAAGTGAACTACTTTCACAAAATCACTGTCGTTTTTAATATAAGCCACTAACCCAGGGAATCTTTACGTTGCAATCCAAGCAATTAAAAAAAAAAAATACAATAGGCCTACAATCAATCAAAATATAGTTTAGTACTTTTTACTTAATCACTGTCGTTTTTAACATAAGCCACAAACCCAGGAAATTTTTACGTTGCAATCTAAGCAATTTAAAAAAATACAATAGGCTTACAATCAAAATATAGTCTAGTGCTTGAAATAGTCTAACTCTGATTTCTGATATACAGGAGCTATGTTTAAAATTATAAAAATTTGTGGAGCGTTTTTAAATATTTGATTTTTTTTTTCCTTTTTATTCGTTTTCGATTAAATTTATTTCTCGGCATTTGGTCATCGAAGGTTACTTAAGTAATACATATGTTTCATTTTACTAGTACACTTAATAAAGTTATCGAATTTATTTGGTTATAAATAAATAATTGAACCAATTATTCTCATAATGTTTTATTCCATGTGCTGCATATTGCTTGCAAATTTTTTTTAAATACCCTTCTATGCCGAAGTGGTTGGATTTAAGGTTGGATTCAATACTGCCTTGCTAATAAATTCACGTGCCAAAGTCGTTTCTTAGGAAATTTTGACAAATAGCAGGTGCAATTTTTTTTATCAAGCCATCGTAATCCTTATCGAGTGTCTACCGATGATAGCCGAAGGAAGGCTTACACTGTAAACTAAAACCTGACAGATAGTGGCTTTCTAGGATATCTGAGTGTCATTACCTCAACTCAACAGATAACAGCACTCTACATACAGGGCTGTGGAAAAAAAATTTTTTAACAAACCTTTTTTGTCGTTACGATTGAAAATACACTGTTAAAAACAAGAACACAAGAAAATAAAAATTATATGATTAGTAGAAAACCTTGATTAGAAGAATTTTGGGCGTTTTTTGGTTTACGTAAACAGTCTTTGTTTACCTGGAACTCTTAAAATTTTATTTAACATAGTGCGTTTAATGAAAAAAGCACCAGTAATTTTGTTGGCGCTATCACTTTTGCACACATTCTTGTTTGTTTGGATGCTGAGTTTGTAATTTTGAACATCTTTGTTTGTAATCTTAATCAGTGTAACTAGCAATACTTTGGCGCGTTAGTGGTGTTGTAATTTGTCACAATTAATTTGTTCTGCGCGAAACCACAGAAAATATTCCCACATATTTATTTACGAAAAGAACAGGGGCACCACAAAATGGCTAAAAACACATTTTTTAGACTGCTATATATATAAAAATACCGCTCGGATTTGTAAAACACAACGTTCGGAGCATCGTTGGACTATACTACAAACCTACCTCAAATACAATAATTGTAGGGTCGCCGCTGGAATTATCGTAGGAAAAAGAGTGAAACGGAAACACTGCACATCAGTCTGGCGCACCACGAACACAAGCGAATTAGTTACCTTCGAGTGTGGCAAGATGATCCATAACGCTCGGCTGTCTCCGAGCATTAAACAAGGAAAATTGTATCTTGTATAGCCCTCTCCACTTAGGTCACTGACGTTATTGATTTTGCGATTCCTAAACAGTCCTTTCTCACCTTCTTCAAGCAAAAAATATTTTATTTATTTCCTATTTTCTTCTGGTGATTAAGGGCTATGGGAAGATACGACGTCGAGCGTACGACAAGAATGTTCAATCGTCAATGAAATATGAACTACTCATCAAAATACGATGCCATTTGTTTGCCTAGTAGATATTATAACATCGGACGTTTATTTATACATCACTATGCTTTACTTTCGAGTAAAAAAATTAAAAACTTTGTTTTATAAAAATAAGTGTTTGAAACCACAAAATCTACAAATATTATAATAGGCCTACGATAATATCTAGGCCTCTATAATAACCGAATTTCAAAAATTCTCGCGTTTTGATTTGAAATTAATTTTACCATCCGTAAACTTCTCGCGCAGAGATTTTCGGATGGTAAAATTATTCTCAAATCAAAACGAGAATATTTTTGAAATTAGATTACTATAGAGGCCTAGATAGTGTCATATTAAAAATCATACAAATAACAGTTTTCCATTTTGAACATTTTTGTGGTTTTAAGCCCTTATTTTTCTAAAAATTGTTTTCATTTTTTTGCTCGAATGTGAAGCATACCATTACACAAATAAATGTCAGCTGATAAAGTATCTACTCGGCAAAAAATCTCATCGAATTTTGATGAGTAGTTCATATTTTATTGGTAATTGAGTGTTCTAGTCGCCCGCTCGACATCGTAGCTTACCATAGCCCGTAGGTGTTTCCCCCACACATGACGATTGTGCGATTATAGTAAATGATTCGCCATTATCAGTACGAAACATAAAATACGTGTTTGTTCCATACACTGTAAAAAAAGTTAGTAATGTTACTCATCATAATTATGTATGGTAATATTCCCCAACCTTGAGAGGGAAATCTGATTTCCGAATATGTGTGAAAATTTCCGCTGGTGTATTCGCCACACAAACCACTCGGAAGTTTCACTCGCGCGTTTTGTCAAATTGTCCTAGAGGGCTTGCGCCAATATGTATTGAAACATTACGTTGCCAGTTGAGTAACTTTCCTTGACACGTGTTGAGTAATTTTCCCTCACTTGTAGAGGTAATTAGCTTCCATTACTAGAGATGATGGTATATCTAGAGACACTGGTAAATCGCGAAAATATTTAACATAGTCTCCGATAAACTGTAGTATCTCAATCGTGACACGTGTGAACAGTTTTCTAGCAAATCACACACGTTCTATGTTCAAACTGTACAGTTCTAATTGGGTCTATTGAAGAGGGACACAGTGCTACATATAAACGATAGCCAATACAGGTGCAAAACATTCAGTGTTATACATAGTATGTTGGAGCCTAGCAAACAATTAAATTTTTCCGCGATTTACCAGTGTCTTTAGGTATATCGCGAAAATGTTTTGTGCCAAGATAGCCTTGAAAACACTGACACAACGTAGCTGTCTGCAGACATCAAATATTACAATATCGGGATTCTTATTGGCTCAGTCAAATAGTGCAACAGCTCCACGTACAAGCTGAAGCCAGTAATCTTCTGGTAAGCTGGACGTGTATTGAAATCCATCAAACAGTCAACTTTTCCCGCGATAAACCATCATCTCTATCCATTACATGTAGACTACATTTACCTAAGCTTTTTTTACAGTGTACTTACTGTCACAATCTTACATTTAGTTGCCATTTTACGTTGCTCTTATCTTACGGTTTACTGCGCGCATACAATACGTACTGTAAAACACATGCACTGAATTATCGCAATGATATACAGTCAACAATACGATAATCAGCCGTGCAGGTTGAGTGAATCACTTCCCAGAAAACAGGACGCGTGTTGAGTGCCTGTTATCGGTGGTTCGCGGTAAACTGAGCATTTGTTAAGGCGGCCGCCTATCACGCGCTTCAAATGCGTCGCAGTGTGTTCGTAAACAGGTTATTTTTCCTACGAAACTATTCCACAAAGATGTCAGAAGGGCACAGATGGAGCATGTCTCCAGGAGGGTAACCAAACAAACGCTTGACGTAGCTATCAACAATATGGCCAACTAATTTAAAATTTAGGAAATGTTAATTAGGAGGCGAGTTAACAGGGCTAAAATATAGGTTTTCCAACCTAAAATATCAATTAAAGAGCATAATGCATTAATTTACCTTCAAAAATACCAGTCTGATGTGTGCTTTTGAGGTTAAAGCAGTATGGAGGATGGGTATTTTGCTTACTATTTCTCCCCCTTCTTAGCTTCACTCCCCTCGCCATCATTCCGACCTTATGCTACCCCAGTGATATTCCACGTGTGCCTGTTGTGCCAATGTACGAAAAGAAAATATATTTAATACAAGGTCGAAACTTTTTTGTTAAGGCACCCGCCTGCCTACCTAGTAAACATCGTTGCAGCTCAATAGCAGGACACTTTTCCTGAGAAACTTCTCGACATGTTTCAAATGTGTGCATTTACGAAAATAACAATCACTTTATACGATATCGGAAAGATAGTTTCAAAACATCACGTTAATTAGAAATACCATTTCGGAGCCCCTCAAAATGGCTAAAACCGGCTTTTTCAATCTATTATAACTAAACAACTACTCACGAGATCCGGGTGAAACTACAATAGAGAGGCGTATTGGACTTTACTTTAAACTTTCCACCAATAAAAGTATGTGGTCACCGCTTAATGTCCCATAGTAAAACCGGTTAGGCGGGAACCTTGCACGGTATTTCAGAGCTTAGCTCGTTGAGACAATGAAGCATTTGATTCGAGTTTCAAGGTCGCACTTATGTCACTGCCATTTCTGAGCCTCTAACGCGCAGGTAGGCGGCGCCCTTAAGGGTGTTCAAGTGGGGAAAAAACATAATTTTATATTTGTATGAAATAGTGTTAGTTTTGTACACATTACTTGAGAGTACATATACCTCTAACGGAAAAAAATTAGCTCATCTAGTTTTCCCGTAATGGCACTTCAAAGTCAAAATTTGCGTATTTTTACTTCATACAAAACTTGAAAACCAGTTAACAT